>PVKC010025907.1:0-16287 GCA_004027635.1 Crocidura indochinensis | reverse complement strand
TCCATGCTCAGAAATTGCTCCTGGCAGGCACAGGGGACCATATGGGGCACCGGGATTCGAACCGATGACCTTTTGCATGAAAGGCAAACGCCTTACCTCCATGCTATCTCCCGGGCCCCCACTCTCTATATTCTAAGTCAATCAGGTCTGAGGGATCAACATTAGGATGTGAAGTTCTGATGTTGCTCAGTCCTGCTGTGCTGGGAGCCACCAGGCCCACACTGAGTCAGGTGGTGCCAGGGATCAAACCCTGGTCCCACACCTACACAGTGCACACCCAGCCCCTGTGCCATCTTCCTGGGCCCTGGAACAAACTTTTTGTCTATGAGTTTGGAGGTCTCATTCAGGATGCTCAGGGGACCACACGCAGTGCTGGGGACAGAACCTGGGTCTCCTGCATACGAAGAGCTCTAGCCCCCCCCCTTTTAATATATAAAATCTTTATTTAAGCACCATAATTATAAGCATGATTATAGTTGGGTTTCAGTCATAAGCACAACACCTCCCTTCACCAGTGCAACATTCTTACCACCAATGTTCCCTTCCCCTACCCCTGCCTGTATTTGAGACAGGCATTCTATTTCTCTCACTATTAACATTGTCATGTTTAGCACCCTCACTTTTTTGGTTTCCCTTTCCCCTTTCCCTATGATGCTGCTGACATCTGTAGAAGGCTGTAACTGCCCCTGCCTGCAGAGTTATCACACTCTGTCTCAGAGACTGGCAGGGCTTGCTGTGGCATCTGTTATCTCACTAGCAGAGCTGAGGTCACTCCAGGTTCTAGCTGGCAGCCTCTGCACCCTGGGCAGATGCTCTCTACTGAGCCAAATCCCCAAGGCCCATAGGTAGTTCTTTTTAGAAGTTTTCCAACCTTGAGTGAATCTCAAGGAAAGCCAGGTGTACCCATCCTCAGACAAGGAAAGGGAAGGAGACCCATTGACCTCTCACATACTAGTAAAGTAGTTTTTCCTTTTTCTTTATTTTTAAGTCCACACCTGAAAATGCTTACAGGCTACTTGTGACTCCTGATGGAGTTTGGGGAACCATATTGGATTCCATGGATCAGACCCAGTAGGTCAAGTGTAAGGCAAATGCCTTACCTGCTATTCTTTTCTTAAGGTCCCAGGAAAGGCTAAACCAGCTAGACCAGGGGTCACAAGTTAGAGTCCAGCTTTAGTCAAGAGAAAAGGTTGACTTGAATTGGAAGAAGGGGCTACTGAGTTTCTCAAGAAATAAATTTAAGGGCGGAGTGTCGGTGCAAAGCTGTATGTATCTGGCTTGCCTAAATCCTAAATCCTAGTTTAGGATTGACGGATTGACTGCGGTTCGATTCCTGTTGTCCCAAATGGTCCCCCAAGCCAAGAGCGATTTCTGAGTGCATAGTCAGGAGTAACCTCTAAATGTCACCAGGTGTGGTCCAAAAACCAAAAAAAAAAAAATAAAAGAAAGAAATTTAAGGTGGAGTCACAGACTAAGTTTGGGCATGATAAAACGTTAATTTTTATTTTGTATGAGCATTTGCTCAGCAGTAATGTTTTTTTTTTTTATAAAAACTACTTTCCCCTCTAAGCCTTAGTCTTAACAAACATAAAAAGACAACTGAATGCTTATCGAGCAGGAAATAATTTTGGAAAAAATTATTCTACATGCTTGTCAAAATTAGTCGTCAGGGGTAGAAAGACAATACAGTGCTTGAGGCACTTGGCTGACTTGAAGCCCATCCTGATATGATTCCTGAACTACAATATTCCCCAAAATCACCAGGCGTAACCTTTGAATACTACCCCTATGGTCCCAATATCCCCTCCTCCACAAAAAAATTAGCTCTCAAGATAGAAGAAAATACTTTTTAGATCAATGGTAAATTTGCCTCATTTGCCAAAAGGCACAAAGTAGCTCAACCTTTAAGAAACAGAAAAAAAATTTGGGAGCTGGGAATGTGGCTCATTGGTAGAGGGTCGGTCTTGCAAAGGTGTGAGGTACTAGGTTTGATTTCTTAGCACTGCCCAACACTGCTTAGTATGATCTCCAGCACCACTATAGTGACCCCTGTCATAGCAAAGTGGTA
Source organism: Crocidura indochinensis (assembly GCA_004027635.1). Lineage (NCBI taxonomy): Eukaryota > Metazoa > Chordata > Mammalia > Eulipotyphla > Soricidae > Crocidura > Crocidura indochinensis. The sequence continues at coordinate 14,219 of PVKC010025907.1, read as the reverse complement.
TTTTCTCAAGCAGCAGCACCACAAAAGGCCTTGTAAGAGTTAACAAGTTCAATGTTGACACTGAATCAGAATAATTTTTTTTTTAATTTTAAGTAAATTTCTTGAATTACATAGGGAAAGGAGATAGTTCTGAGGGAAGAGCAATGCCCTGCATGTTCAAGGCCCTGATTTCAATCTTCAGTATGGCATGGACCCCAAAACAATGCCAGTATAGTTCTTGGGCCCCTGAGGGCTGTAAGATTGACCTTGATGGCTCCCAGAATCTCTTGAGCCCTAGTTTTGTTGTTAAACTATTACCCTATTTACTAAGTGTCATTGGAGCTGACTCTCCAGCCCCCTGAGCACTGTTTGGGAGCTCACCCTTCACAAAAATTAAATAAAAGATGTTAAATTAGCTTTTCTTTATAATCATTGGAAATCTTTATTCAGATATGTATCTTTCTTCCCTCTTATCCTCCCCCTTCTTTGATTGCTTTTGGGGGGCATAATTGGCAGCATGCAGGCTTTACTCCTGGCTCTGCACTCAGAAATCATTCCTGGCAGACTCAGGGAACCTATGGAATGCTGAGTTGGCTGCATGCAAGGCAAATTCCCTATCCATTGTGCCATTGCTCCAGTCCTCTCCCCCTCTTTACCCCTCCTTTCCTTTCTTCTCCTCTTCCCCATTCTCTCTTCTCCTCTCTTCCCTCTTCCCCACCCCCTCATCTCTCCCCTCTCTCTCTTTCCATACACACACCCAGTAGAGGGCTTATTCCTGACTCTGTGCACAGAGATTACTCCTGGAAGGACTCTAGGGACCATATGTCATGCCATTGTGTTGCTGAGTATTGAACCTGGGTCTGTGTGTAACAAAGTAAGTCCCTACCACTGTACTATTTTTCCAGCCTTAGTTATGCACTTTCTTGTAACAGAAGTTTCTCTTTTCTCACCTAGTCTTGTTTCAAATATAAAATCAGTTAATGTTTCTGTATATAACTGTCCAGAAATATAAAAATAACTTAGAATAGTGGCTAATGTAATTGCTTGGGAAAACAGGAGTTCTTGCCACTATTAAAACTTTTAAACTACCTCCCAGAAAGACAACATGGCATCCCAGCAATAAAAATCATTTCTAAAATGTCAAACTTAAAAAAAAATCATTCTATAACCATAAGACAAAACGTATCTCAGAATCATCCCATCTACTGAGTTGACCATACTGTTTGCTAAAGATAACCACTCCTTGTTTTGGACATGCCTATAATCATGTCCTTTAAGTTCTTACCATTCTTGCAGATGCTGACATTCAAAACTCCGGAGCCCAGGCAGTTTCCCTCAGGAATACAGAAGCCAGCGTTTTCGGTAGTATTGGCTAATATTTCTTCAGGTACCTTAAATCTATAGGCAGGCAGTCCCTGCACACTCTCATAGTCACTGAAAACAATATATACTGACCTGTTAGGAAGCAAGAATAAAATGTCAAGGATCCAGGCAATGAGATCTGCCTTGATTCTGTAAGTCAGCAACAGATCTCAGGTACAGCATGACTTACAGGACAAGTGAGGAATAAAGATGCTAAATAAATAAATATAAAAATCTTACAGTATAAGGTGAATTGCAATAAAAGAACAATATTTGGTTGGATTATAGCTATTTCCAAATAAGACCAAAACAACAACAACAATACGAGGTAGAAAATTAAAGAAAATGACCTGAGGATCAAAGAGACAGTACAGCAGTTAAGGCATGTGGCCTACATAAAGCCAATCCTGGTTTCATCCCTTGGTACCAGATATGTTTATGTTCATCCCAATACAAAGAGACTCCTGAGCATAAGTCAAGAGTAAGCCCTAAATATCACTTAGCATGACCCATCCAATCCTTCCACACAAGAGAGAAGGAAGGAAAGGAGAGAGGGAGAGAGGAAGGGAGAAATATTATGATAGTGAGAAGACATACAAATAAATGAGTCCGTGGTCAAGTAGGGAGCCATGGCAAACATGTATGAGGTGAAAACAAAGAAAAGAGGAATGAGGATGAGGCAGAAGGGGTAAAGGCTTCCCTAAAGATTACTTATTATTTGGGGGGGGGGGGTCAAAACCAACACTGTTCTGTGTTTATTTGGGGCTCTTGTGCTCAGGACACAGACCTGGCAGTGTTTGTGGGATTTATGTGGTGCCAGCAATCAAACTGAGGTCCTTTGCATGTAAGGCAAATGCCTTAAGCCCTGTAGGATCTGATCTCTCCGATCCTATTTGATTGGTAAGATTCTTAAAAATTTGAAAATACACATTAAAATACCTGATTAAAATAGATACTTTAAATCCATATCCCCCAAATAAAGATGGTTTCCACATACTGATCCATTTATTTATTTCAACAGATTTGAACACAATTATTTCTTGGGTCCTTCAACAATGATCTCAATTACTTTTAGCTTTGCTTTACCTATTTATTACATTTAGCTTCACTTTGCACAGCACCTGCGTAACACACAAAGAACTTTCACACAGCTATCTAAACTGATCCTTCGGTTGTACATCAAAAGCCCAACTTTTGGGATCTTGCTTTTCTTCTCTGAATCAGAGGTAGGATCCGTTTCACAATTTTGGGGCTATGAATTACATGGGAGTTGCCTTTCAATATATATCCTATTCAAAAGGCATTTTAAATGCAAAATTGAAGAAAGATACAGAGAAAATATGATAAAAGATGCATATGGAAACAGTTACCATTCAGATAACTAAAAAGAACAATATGGACAAAGTTGAAGCTCTCTGTATGTGCTTGATTCTAGGTTTTCTCTGTGTCTTCTAGTAACCTATTCTGAATTGAAGCTTATATCCCCATGTAGGTCTTTATGCTTTTACATAGGTCACACTCAAAACATATGCATTTTTATGTGCTATTTTATGTTTATGCTTATTTTAAATATTTAATTATGTGCTATTTTAAATATTAGATGAAGAGCATACCAGAGTCTATTGCTTCATTCAACATCTTGTTTGTTTATTGGTTTTGGGTACAAACAGCAGTGCTCAGGGCTTACTCCTTGTTCTGTGCTCATGGATCACTCCTGGTGGTGCTCAAGGAAATATGAGGTGCCAGGGATTGAATTATCAATTCAATTATCAGTGCTGACTTACTGGTTTGGTGGTCAGGGACCATGCAATCTATATCTAGTGGGTTTGGGAGAGCTATGTAATATAAGAGGGTTGAACTTTAGGGTCTCACACATACTTGACATGTGCTCTACCACAAGCCAAATTTCTTTTATTTTTTTTTAATTTTTTTAACTTTATCTATTGATTGATTTGGGCCACACACAGCAGAGCTCAGGGTTTATTCCTGGCTCTGCACTCATAAAATGCCCCTGGCAGGCTGGGGGACCATATGGGATGTCAGGAACTGAACCAGGTCCCTCTCGGGTAAGTTGCATGCAAGGCAAACACTCTACCAAATTGCTATCTCTCCAGCTCCTATTCCAAATTTCTGATCCTGGGACATAAGTTTATTTTTTTAAGTTTCTTACCTACAAAAGTCAGATGGGAAGACATACAGGAGTTCATCTTTGGTTATTAAAGGGTGAAATGAATCCCCATCCGTTCCATTGATCATATTGCATCTGTCTGTTGTCCACCACTCAAGTGACCTGCATTTGATCAGAACAAGAATCAAGATGATTATATCTAATTTTAGAGTTTTTTTTCAAATGGTAGTATTTTTTCAAGACTTAACAAGGAGTTATTTACCCCCTCCCCACCAAAATCTTATTCAAAGACAAGGATAATGCTGGGTTAGAATTGGTTGCGATGAGGGGAAAGGCCCCTAGCCCCACAATCAATTCTGATAGAGTTAATTGTCAAACATCACATTCTTCAGAAAAGCGTATTATACAGAAGTTTAAAAAATATCTATTTTCTAAAAAAAAAAAAAAAATTAAGACTCAATTTAGCATTAACAAGTCTTATTCATAGCCAAACTATTGGCAAGGATCTCTCGATAGATATGACCAGCTCATTAATAGTCATGATAAAGTATTAACTGTCTGCCCTTACTGCTTCGAAATTAATGAAAGAAGGGGCAGGAGAGATAGCACAATGGCAGGGTGTTTGCAATGCAAGCAGCGGATCCAGAACAAATGGTGGTTCGAATTCCAGCATCTTTTTTTTTTTTTCTTTTGGTCTTTTTGGGTCACACCCGGCAGTGCTCAGGGGTTACTCCTGGCTCCATGTTCAGAAATTGCTCCTGGCAGGCACGGGGGACCATATGGGGCACCGGGATTCGAACCGATGACCTTTTGCATGAAAGGCAAATGCCTTACCTCCATGCTATCTCCCGGGCCCCGAATTCCAGCATCTTATATGGTCCCCCTGTGCCTGCCAGGAGCGATTTCTGAGCACAAAGCCAGGTGTGACCCAAAAGCCAAACCAAACCAAACCAAAACAAAACAACAAAATTAATGAAAGAATTCTCCTGAGTTATAAGAAAGTTAATATTGCACCAACCTTATTTATTGGGCTATTTTGGGCCATACTAGGTGGTAGTCAGGGGTTATTCCTGGCTCTGTACTCAGGAATCACTCCTAGTGGACTTACAGGACCATATAGGATGCCAGGGATCAAAATGGGGGGTGGGGGTTTCATGCAAGGCAAAAGTCCTATCTACTATGCTATCACTCCAGCCCCTATTGCAGCAACTTTATACTTACTAAAAGCACAATGGAAATAGAAGTTTCCTTAAAAATTAAGTTTTTCAATAATAGCACAAATGCAAAAACAGTGAAAAAAAGGGGGCAAAAATTAGTCATTCTCTCAACTTCTGGTCAAGAAAGTGCTCTAAGTTCATAAATTTGAGGGCTTCTTCCAGGCAAAGCATAGCAGAATTGGATACATACATAAATGCACACATAAATGATAAATAAAAACACACAAATGCACACAGGGTGCAGAAAGATAATATAGGAGGTAGAGAACTTGCTTGGGCAGTCAGGAGTAAGCCCTGAGCAGCACCTACACCAAAGAAGAAGGGAGGGAGGGGGAAGAAAGATGGGAGGGAAGGTGGGAGAGTGCGGAAGGGAGGGAGGAAGGAAAAGAGGGGGAGGGAAAGAGGTTGAGAGGGAGGGAGGAAGGAAGGAGAAAATGGTAAGGCACTCTTCTTGCATGTGTGAAGCAATAGGTTCAATCTCCATTAATGCAAAAAAAACTAAAACAACAAAACAACATTGCAAGTGTGTGTGTCTGTGTGCCCACGTACCTATGTGTGTGCAAGTGTGCATGCCTGTGTGTATGCTAAGAAAATGGCAGTAATGCCTTGTTTGGAAGAAAAAAGACAATAACTAGATTTTGTTAGAAATATACTGTCAAGGGGCCCGGGAGATAGCATGGAGGTAAGGCGTTTGCCTTTCATGCAAAAGGTCATCGGTTCGAATCCCGGTGCCCCATATGGTCCCCCGTGCCTGCCAGGAGCAATTTCTGAGCATGGAGCCAGGAGTAACCCCTGAGCACTGCCGGGTGTGACCCAAAAACCAAAAAAAAAAAAAAAAAGAAAGAAAGAAAACAAACCTGAGAACTGGTTTATAGAATTGAGCTTACCAAGAGGCAGGAGGCAGGGGATGGTTGAGAGGGGAAACTGAGACAATGGTGGAAGAAAGCAGATATGCTGGTGAAGGGTATAATGTTGAATGTCATATGCATGAATAGTACTTAATTCATGATGCTTCAAATAAAAGAAAAATAAAGTTGAAATAGAGCACGTTTTAAATTAATGCCAAAGTGGAAATTCAATTTAAACAAAAACTGAGAAAAATTTACACTGGAGAATTTTCAGACTTACGGTTTCCCATTCCATTGCACAATCTTTGTAAAGTTAAGATAATTGTCTTCTCCGGTGAGAAACACATAATCTCCATCATTTGTCCCATTTTTCTGAAACCAAAGAAATATAATCTTTTCAAGTAACTGGATAATTTTGTATGCCATCTTAGTTAAATTCTGGGGACCTAGTTGTTTTGTAGAATGGAAGTCTATGTGGCTATATTCTGTAGGTGTCGTTGCATTTGCAGTCAGTGCACTTACTTAAGAGGATCACCTCCAGAGTCTGGAGAGATTGTTGCATGAAAGAGTCCAGGGTCTGATATCCAGCCCTACTGTTTCCCAGAACAACTGGATAAAGCCCTCTTTATCCCTCATAGCCTCCCAAATAGGAGATTAACCACTATAAAGATTCATCTAATCAATTGAAGACTTTAAAATCAAAATATAAGAGGTGAGGAAGAAATCTCAAAGGTATGGAACCCATGCTTAGAATGCATGAGACCCTAAGTTCCATCCCCAACATGGCGTATCCCATCTCCAGCACTGCTGGGTGCAACATTGTGCACAGTGCCAAATCATCAGGCCCACACATCAGGTCAAGTATCTCTGGGAATGATCTGGGCATAAGTAGTAACACAGGGGTAGCTCCCAGCCGCACATAAAGTCAATCCAAACCCAAGATTTCCTGGAGAAAATAGAATTCTCCTGAAGAATGTAACAAAATTGCAGTTTCTAGCCTGCCAACCTGTCCTATATATTTTAAATTTGTCTCACATCAGTCTCCATAATTGGGAAAACCTATTCTTTAAGAGAAATATCTTGATAGACGCAGATCTTGCAATGATTATGTAGTAACAAGTTTAATGTTCACAAAACTACCCACTTTTCATTATGAAAAAGCATTAATGTCAAAGTGAGCATGGGGCCAGAGAGATAGCATGGAAGTAGGGCATTTTGCCTTGCATGCAGAAGGACGGTGATTCGAATCCTGGCATCCCACATGGTTCCCCGAGCCTGCCAGAAGCGATTTCTGAGAGTAGAGCCAGGAGTAACCCCTGAGCGCTGCCAGGTGTGACCCAAAAACCAAAAAAAAAAAAAAAAAAAAAAAAAAAAAAAAAAAAAAAAAGGTGACTTCTCATTATTAATAAACATTTACATGATTTAAAGAGAGTGAACCAGAATGAGGGGAAGCTGGATATTTTGTAAATAACATAATATTACTTAATGTTTTTAAAAAAAATATAAGCCCAATTCAATGAAAGGCAAAAGATTTTGCAGAGATATTCAAAGCTTTAAAGAGACTTCAATCTCCAAAGAAAATACTCAGATGGCCAATAATTACCTGAAAGATAGTCAATGCCATAAGACATTAAGGAAATACAAATCCAAACCGCAATCATATATATATATACAACTTCACGCCCATTGGGATGGCAATAAACATGAAAAAGGATCTGGAGAGTATCATGCTGAGTGAAGTCAGTCAGAAGGAGAGGAACAGACGCAGAATGATCTTTCTCATTCGGTATAGAAAGACACATAGGTGGATAACTAATGGCCACAGGCAACATAAACTGAGACTGGTCTTCACTAGGAAATTTAACCATAGGCAATGAAGGGAAGGGAGGGGAAGGCTCTGAGACAATGCTGGAGAGAATTGGAAAGTCTGGTGGAGGGTGTGGTGCTGAAAGTTTTATGTATGTATGAAATCATACTGATAATAGTTTTATAAACCATGATGCTTAAACTAAAAATTTAAAAATATTAGACAGTAATACAACAAGGGTTAGTGATGATATAAAGAATCTGTGGTCTGCATACACTTCTCGGAATATACAATGATGCAGTAACTGGATAAAATAGTAAGGTAACTATCAAAAAGTCAGAAGTAGAATAACCACATAACCCGTAAATTCTATTCAATGTGTATACCCAAAAGAATTTTACTCTAGGTATATATTCAGTGTTCCAAAATGTTCATAGCAACATTAGTTACTATAGCCAAATGGTAGAGTATCAATATACAATAACTGATGAATCAAAAAAATATGGTGTTTTCAGATGATGGTATATTACGTAGACACCAAAAGGGAAGGAAAAACATATATACTCTATGACAAAGATAAAATTTGTGAACATCATTCTAAATTTAAAAATCCTGGCATAAAAAGCATTAATACAGCATGATTTCTCTAATATAAATGACCAAAGCAGGCAAATCTATAGAGGTTATGAGTAAATTAGTGGTAATCAGGGGTTGTTAGTAGGAGTAGAACAGAAGTGACAGTTTAAAGGAATATCAGTTTTTGGGGATTTGTTTTCATGATGTTAGAGGTTGAACTCAGGGCTTTACATATATAAGGCAAGTGCTGTACTGCTCAGCTACATTCTTTTTTTTTTTTTTTTTTTGGTTTTTGGGCCACACCCAGTGACGCTCAGGGGTTACTCCTGGCTATGCGCTCAGAAGTCTCCCCTGGCCTGGGGGACCATATGGGGCACGGGGGATCGAACCGCGGTCCGGCCAAGGCTAGCGCGGTAAGGCAGGCACCTTACCTCCAGCACCACGGCCCGGCCCCTCAGCTACATTCTTGACCTATTGTGAATATTCTTTTTGAATGAAGAAGATAGTGTGGGTTAGGTACTATATAATATAGTAAGAATCAGTAAATTATATACATTAACATTTACATTTTCTACTATAATGGCATATGAATGGCATATAATAATATATTGTTAAATCATTTGTTTTTGGATCACACTCGGCTGCACTCAGGGGTTACTCATGGCTCTACGTTCAGAAATTGCTCCTGGCAGGCTCAGGGGACCATATGGGATGCCGGGATTTGAACCACCGTTCTTCCGCATGCAAGGCAAACACACTACCTCCATTCTATTTCTCTGGCCTCACATTGTTAAATCTTAAGGTAACCTGAACTAAATCTCTATCGTAACAATAAAACCAAATTCCAGGATTAGCAGTCAGTCATCCATAGTTATATCCAATAGTTACACTATAAAAAGATTGGTTTTTAATAAAGTCCCATTCTCAATTTAGGATATATATTTTTTTTGGGGGGTCACACCCGGCAGTGCTCAGGGGTTACTCCTGGCTCCATGCTCAGAAATTGCTCCTGGCAGGCACAGGGGACCATATGGGGCACCGGGATTCGAACCGATGACCTTTTGCATGAAAGGCAAACATCTTACCTCCATGCTATCTCCCGGGCCCCAATTTAGGATATTTTTAAGGGTACATACATTCTAACCAATTCTTTATCTGTAGAACTTTGATTTCTGGGAGACAATGTAAATGCCAGCTCTTCTAGAATAATAAAGTCACAGAAATTAACAATATTCAATAATTAAAATATTCTTGGCACTGGTCTAAAACTTTTCTGCACAGGCACTAGGTAGGTAGCTCAAGAATTGGGGTGCACCCACTTGATCCCTAGAGCCACATGCTCCCTTATGTCCTACCAGATGTAGCTTCCAAATCATCTAAAATGCTGGGAAACTTAGATCTTCTCCTGGGAGAAATCTAACTAAAGATGAAATCTGGCTTGGGGTCATACTTTGAGCTGAATCAAGAGGGTTTGGAAAGAAAAGCACACTTACTCCATAGAAGAGACCAAAATAGGCAGGGATGTCAGGTTGGAAGATGTTGATAAGGGACAAGATCTCATCCTTATAGCCCCAGAGCAGATCATGGACTGTGTGTGTCACAAACAACTTCTGCTGGTAGGTCTTCAGCAGTGCCTCGATTATCCCACGGAGGAAGTGAATCTGGGTCCATTGCATGGCTGTCTGAAGAGCAAAGGCAAGTTCAGAAGGGAGTTTTCCAACTCCAAGTTCTCCCACCACTCTTTAGCAAAGGGAGTTGACACTTAAATGTCAGTATTAAAATTAAATAGAATAAAGATAAGCCAGTGAACTCCTCTCTGGCTGTGTGTGTAAGAACAGGTACTCAGTCATTTCCTTCCACATTGCAACATGTAACAAGTAAGAATTTAGCATTTTCAAGAACTCAAAGTTACAGCCACAGCATAGAAGGGGAAAAAATGCTTTCGAATAAACCAACACTTTATGACCACAAGGTAGCACCACCTTCCTGAAAAGGATCAAGGAAGGGCTTGTGCAAGTATCAGATGTGGGATCTAATACCCCATCTGGGGCTAACCAGGATCCAACTACTACAGTTAGAGTGGGTGCCTCAGATAAGGGTAGGTAGGGCAAATAGTTAAGTTCCCAGGGCTTCAAGGATGTTGTTATTAGATTGTTGTTGTTAGATTATATGCAGACCCCTTTTGACACTATCCTAAGCAGCATTGTCCAGCCCACTCTGCTCTTTATAAAGGGATAAAGCAAATATACATTTAAAAACTACAATCTAAGAAATCCAAATAAAGAAGCCATATTTAAAATCTATTGCTTTAGTTCCTGAAGCCAAACAAATATATATTTTAAAAAATATTTTCTACTCTTTAAAATTCTAGGGATACAACTGTAATTACAACTGTAAATGTGTTACTTCTCATCACAAAGCAAGAAACTGGGAAATATGAATTGTAAAGTGTGTACTTGTCACAATTTGAAAATACTTTAAAAGACCCAGGGAGGGGGCCGGGCGGTGGCCCTGGAGATAAGGTGCCTGCACTAACCTAGGACAGACCTTGGTTCGATCCCCCGGTTCCCCATATGGTCCCCCATGCCTGCCAGGAGCGACTTCTGAGCGAATAGCCAGGAGTAACCCCTGAGCGTCACCGGGGGTGGCCCAAAAACCAAAAAAAAAAAAAAAAAAGACTCAGGGAGGGGGACAGATCTAATATGACTTTTAAAGAGGGGAGAGCAAAGCAATGTATTCTTCTTATTATCTATGTATATCCTTGTTATAATTTTACAGTTCCTGAGTTAAAGTCATAATAACCCAAACAGTCTTTTCTTCTAAAATCTACAATAATGATACTTAAAATGAATACTTACCACAGCAGGAATATTTAATGTTCTAATTAAGTCAATTTTAGGATCTCCAACAGATTGGTTTCTTTCAAAAATATAGGCTTTGTTGCTCACAGCAGTTACTGTTGTTCCGTTATCTCCAAATTCAATATCACCTTTGTCTCTGACTTCCCTGAAGAAAAAAAAAGAAGATTTTATCTGAGTATAGAAACCATTTTACAAATTCTTCCTCCATTGGGGCAGGGGGTCACCCAGCAATGTTCCTGGCTAACACTTGGCTCTGCCTTAGGAAATAAGGTTATAACTAGATCTGCCCTGAAAAATCGAACTAGAATTGGCTGCATGCTTGGCGACTGCCTTATTCTTGTATATCTTGGCTCATAAATTCCTTTTTTCACTTAACAGTTTTTAAAAACAGACAGCTTTTCTTGTTTGCAATCAAGGATTCCTCGGGGTAGAAATTATAAGCCACTCAACTGATAGGTGAGAAAATGGAATTTTGTGTTATGGTCCAGGACTAATCATGTGTCAAAACCAGGTATAGAATCTCTATCATCTGACTTCAAACCCAAGACTTTTTTTTCAAGTCTATGCAAAAATTGCTTTCAAACTATTTGTAGTAACTAAAGAGAAAGAGCAGTTAAACCTGGGGCCCTAAAGCTATATTACAGTGGATAGTATATTTGTCTTGCATGTGGCTGACTCAGATTCAATCCCTGGCATCCCATGTGGTCCTCTGAGCACTGCTAGGAGTAATTCCTGAACATAGAACCAATAGAAACCCCTGGGTTTGCCATGTGTGGTCCACTCCATCCCTTAAAAGCAAAAAAAAAACAAACAAACAACAAACCAGGGGCCGGAGAGATAGCATGGAGCTAAGGCATTTCATTGCATACAAAAGGATGGTGATTCAAATCCCGACATCCCATATGGTGCCCCGAGCCTGCCAGGAGCGACTTCTGAGCGTAGACAGACAGACAGACAGACAGACACACACACACAGAGACCCTACCAAGGTCAGTGACTATAGAGAAAGACTCTTGTGCCATACTCTTGAGGCAAAAATCTTCTCAGTGAGGGTAAGAAGGATGACTTCTGAATGGTAGCTATTTACATTGGGGTTCCAGGATCCCTGTTGACTAAGCTAACCATTAAGTAACTTAAAATAGAAAAGTTGACACCAACATGCACTCAAAAAAAGCTGGCAGGAAGCCAAAAACTGGAACTTGGTGGAGGTCCAGAAGTCTGGATTCAGCTTTGGCAAGTTTTCTGACAAATTACAGAAAAATCAATAAGCCTGCTAAAACTTGTCTTATGGAACTCTTGTTCTATGGAGCCCTGGTCATGAACCTAGAGCCCTGAGTTACTACATGACTTAGACTCCATTTGTGTCTATTTATATCACTGACTCTCAGATGACTTTTGAAATGTTTCTCTTCCCCTGAAAGGGTCTCATGTTTTAAAAGGGAAATTGCACACAGAAAATTTTTAGACCTCTAGCCTTAGTTTCTCAATAAATTAAAAAAAAAAAATCAGTCAGCATTTCCCAAACCACAAAGTAGCTAATTCCCATGACAGGAAGGAACCAAGTGACCATGTCAAGTAATTCGACAAAACAAAGGACAAGACTGAGGTACTAGTCAGAGCTGGAGTGGCTTCACCAAGGGAGGAAGACTGTGTCTGAGCTACTAGAAAGGGTTGGTTGGTTGAGAAGCTGAAAAATCAAGGGGACGAAATACAAAGGGCCTCCACCTCAAACAATGCATCAGTCAGAGGAACTCAAATGCTCTTTTTCCTTCTCCTGTGACACCATTAACTTAGGGAGGCTACAGTACAAGTAGAGGAGTTTAGCAACATCAACCAACTTCCTGGTGAATTCCAGCTGAGAGCAAGAAAGGATTCATAGCCATGGGATCCAAAGAAAGTTCCTGAAAGAGGAAATGAAATTTTAAAAACATGAAAGGCAGATCTTAGGCCTTCACAGCTAATTAAAGAGGACCATTTGAAAGTGGCCCAGTGGCTCCCCTGTCATTTAGACACTGCTGATAAATCTTTCTGGACATGACAGGACCAGACTGTATGAAGGTTGTTAATAACAGTGGTGACCCTGCTAAGTAAGGTTAGATTATGTTTCATGAACTAATTAACCAGGTATGAAAATACATGATTAGACTTAGAGATACTTCATGAAATAGAGCTGGCTTTGTTGTTTTGGGGGGTCACTCCCAGTGCTCAGGAGTTACTTCTGGCTCTGAATTCAGGAAGCATTCCTAGCAGACTCAAGGGACCATATGGGATGCAGGGGATCATACTTGGATCTGCTGTGTGCAAGGCAAGCATCTTATCCAGTGTATTATCACTCTGACGCGCCACTATTTTTTGTTTTTTGTTTTTTTAAATAAGTTCTCAAGGCCCAGGATAGTTCAGAGGCAAAGGTAATTGCTTTGTAAGCCTGAGACCAGTGGGGCCTCAAATTCAATCCCTAGCACTTGCTCACTGTAAGTTCAACAGTTCTACTGTTCGGACTCCCTAATACCACCATAAAGCGTAGAATATCTGGGGTACTGCAACCCAGTATGTATGAACACTCAAACGAAAGTGTGCAAGTACAACCAAGTATGTGGGAACTCTGGCCACTGTAGTGATAACTTCAACAACAACAAAAATGACAAGAGGACAGAGAAGAGAGGAGAGAGAATTTTTTGAATTAAAAAAAAATTAATTTAATCAACGCCAGAATGATAACGGATAGGGTGCTTGCCATGCATGCGACTGACCTGGGTTTAATCCTCAGCATTCCATATGGTCCCCTGAGCCCACCAGGAATGATTCCTGAGTGCAGATCCAGGAGTAAGCCCTGAGCACCATTATTAAGTGTGGTTCCAAAACAAAAACAATAAAAAGCAGAACAAATTTAAACTCCTTTTTTTTTTTTATTTGTTTGTTTTGGTTTTTTTTGGTGGGGAGCAAACTGAGAAACAGAGAGCAAGAGGAATAATTTTAATTAGATGGAAATTCATGTTTATGCAATATTAATTCCTTAGAAATACTAGTTACAGATAAAATTACTATATAATCCTCCTTTTCTGGGCATTCTGATTCTTTTATTCATTGCATGCTGTTTTCTAGCTGTGGGCATCAGCCAAACAAACCAGGTTGAATTATGAGTGGCAGATTCTATGTTCAATTTGAAGTGACTAGCTCAGTGACTAAGGCAAAGTAACCCAGTGTTTCGGCACCAGTTTCCTCACTGATAAACGTGAGAAGATAGGTGCCTTCTTTTTCAGGTTGCTGTGGAATTAAATCCAAAAAGGCTTGTAATTCAGCCAGAACATGAGCTGGCATGCACCAAGTGGAGGCACAGGTTTCCAATCCCTGCGGGCTTGTGCTAAATTCTCAAGATGAAAAGATGATAGGACAAAGTTCCTATCCTCAGGAATCCCTGGTTCAACATTTGTGAGGGCGCTT
>PVKC010025906.1:0-16313 GCA_004027635.1 Crocidura indochinensis | reverse complement strand
AGTGCTGCAGCACGGGCCGCCTGAGCACCTCGTGGACCGAGGAGGATGTGAACGACAACACGCTCTTCAAGTGGATGATTTTCAACGGAGGCGCCCCCAACTGCATCCCCTGCAAAGGTGGGGCTCTTCCCCACCCCACTCCCATCACCCCCGTCGGTTCTGGGGGGGGCCCTCAGCAGGGAGCGTCCTAGCCGACATCTCCCCGCTGCGCCGCTAGGGGCTTGGGACCAGTACAGCTTTGTTTGGGTTCCCTCAATTCTCCCGGAGCCTGGCACGCGGAATCCTGCCGGGTGACGCGCCCAGACTTCTTACGGAGAATGGGTAGGGAGACCGGCAGGCCCACCCACACTCTTTGACTTGCCTAGCCTTGGGTCTGGAAGGCCTGTCTGGGTCCCTTCCCTTCTTCTCGACCCCTGCCCCCCCCCCATCCCATCCGCAACTGCCAGAAGCCACCACCGCTGGCCTCTTGGTCTACCACCGACCACCTGCTGGTTCTGGTGTAGGTGTTAATCTAACTCCCCTCTCTCCTGTTCTAGAAACTTGTGAGAATGTAGACTGTGGCCCCGGGAAGAAATGCCGAATGAACAAGAAGAACAAGCCCCGCTGCGTCTGCGCCCCGGATTGTTCCAACATTACCTGGAAGGGCCCAGTCTGCGGACTGGACGGGAAAACCTACCGCAATGAATGTGCGCTCCTCAAGGCCAGATGTAAAGAGCAGCCTGAACTGGAAGTGCAGTACCAGGGCAGATGTAAAAGTAGGTTCTGCCTGGAGCCTGGAGCAAGGTCCAAATTCCCGCCCCAGCCCCAGCTTTCCATCTGAGGGCGACCTTCTGAAAACCCCTTTGGGCGTGGTCGCCCACAGTAGCGGGTTGATAACAATGATGATACCAACCAAAGAAAACGTTATCTTAAAAAATAAATAAATAAACTCCCTAAAAGTGCTCCAAGGACCAACCTCGAATGGTTTTCTCTTGAAGTTCCTAATTTGCTTTTAGAAACCTTGGTTTCCTTAGCTCCTCCATAAAATTCTTGCTCCCACCCCTGAGGAGGAGGAAGTACATATTAACGCGCTTTTATCTCTGTTTCAGAGACCTGCCGAGATGTTTTCTGTCCAGGCAGCTCCACTTGTGTGGTAGATCAGACAAATAATGCCTACTGTGTGACGTGTAACCGGATTTGCCCGGAGCCCACCTCCTCGGAGCAGTACCTTTGTGGAAATGATGGGGTGACCTACTCCAGTGCCTGTCACCTAAGAAAGGCCACCTGTCTCCTGGGCAGATCCATTGGACTAGCCTACGAGGGAAAGTGTATCAGTAGGTATTCTGGACTGAGGAAGGAAGAAAGAAAATAGAGAATGAGAAAAACTAGTTCTCATGTTAAAATAAGGGGGTGAGGAAAATATTAGGGGGTGAGGGTCTGAGCAATCTTACAACAGATAGAGTAGAGCACTTAGCTAAAGACATGCATCCCGGGCTTACCATTGCATGGATTACTCTCATCCTAGATGATTCTCCCCACCTCTAGTTCCAAGCTCTCCAGGAGTGATACCTGAATGCAAAGCCAGGCGTAACCCAGGAACCATAATTATAATAAATAATGATAATAATAAGTATAATTTAAAATTTTTAATAAACACCTTTCGGTGAGCCTTAAACCTCCCTGACCCAAAGATTTTACCACAGGGAGAAACTCCCCAGTTTGGGTAAATGGTTATGACCATGGTAATATACCAACAAGAAACAGGAAACAGTTTTCCATCTTAGAAAACTTAGAACTCATTTCATTTTACACTTTTTTAAATAAGTGCTAGACTTGCTGGAAGCAAGAAGTAATTACTTAACAGTTCCTAAAATCTGTTATCAGATCTTTCTATTATAAAAGATTTTCACCTCATGGTGAAAATAACCAAATACATATTTCACTTGTGACTATAAAATCCTCTATCCCCAATACATTTTTCATACACCAACATATAGAAAACTGGGGGAAGGGAAGGAAGAGCAAGGAGCAGTTTGATTTTATCGATGAACATTTCTTGATGTGAGAACGTTTTTCCGATTGGTCAGGAGTTGTGTTGTATGTTTCTATTTATTGATAAGGGAGCAAAGAAAGAGGGAAAAAAGAAAAGTGTTTACTCACTAAGGGTATATTTTATCCTAGAAGCAAAGTCCTGTGAAGATATTCAGTGCACTGGAGGAAAAAAGTGTTTGTGGGATTTCAAGGTGGGAAGAGGCCGGTGTTCCCTCTGTGATGAGCTTTGCCCTGAGAGTAAGTCTGAGGAGCCTGTGTGTGCCAGTGACAATGCTACCTATGCCAGCGAATGTGCCATGAAGGAAGCAGCTTGTTCCTCAGGTGTACTGCTGGAAGTAAAGCACTCTGGATCTTGCAACTGTAAGTGCCATGGTTAACAATGCTGCCAATTAAGGCTTTCCCAGGCAAACCCCAGGCAATGGAGAAAGGAAAAAAAAGCACGCATATTCCTCCCCATTCCATCCTGTTTCTGCTTAAATCAGGGTAGCTGCTAATTTTCACCAGCAACTCATATGATCCACCAATATAATAGAATATAATATATGTTATGTATATTATATATATATATATCCTGGAATATTTACTGGCTTGAGGACTGGTCTAATGATGGATCACCAATGGGATTACTTCTAAAAACCTATTTCCAGTCATTTGCCCTAATTCTTTTGCTTTAGTAGTATGCTTTGCTATTTGCTTGATTAACACTTGAATCTCAACTAACTGCTGCAAAAGTTTTTTTTTCTTTTTTAAAGACAGCTTTATCTTATCACACAGAGGTTGCTGCTTCTTGCAGTTGCCTCTACTAACTCTGAATTAAGGACCCAAAGCAGTTATACCTAGAACACAAGAGCGCTTTTTATCTGATTTCAGGAATCTGCCCGTAAAACCTGAGCCATTGATTCTTCAGAACTTTCTGCAGTTTTTGACTTCATAGATTTATGTATTTTTTAATTTTTTTAACTTATTACATAACAGCAGATGTCAAAACCAAAACAAAACAAAAAGCATCTCACTGCAAGTCAAATAAAATGCAACGCTGTTATATCAGAGTGCTTTGAAAACATTCACTGAGCTGCTTCTGCGCTGTTGTTGTCCATATTTAAACAACAGCTCCCCTGTATTCCCCCATCTAGCCATTTCCGAAGATACCGAGGAAGAGGAAGAAGATGAAGACCAGGACTACAGCTTCCCTATATCTTCCATTCTAGAGTGGTAAAGCCTCCACCAATGTTCAGTGTTGATACAGCCTTTGGGCAAAAAAAAAAAAAAAAAAAAAAAAAAAAAAAAAAAAAAAAAAAAAAAAAAAAAAAAAAAAAAAAAAAAACAGAAAAAAAAGAAAAATATATTGTCCATACTGTAAATAAGTGTATGCTTATTTATTTGGGGGGGAAACTATACATAAAGGACTTTGTCCTCAAGCTCTCTCCCAGGTCACCTTGTTACTCATTGGACATGGAGAAGCTGACATTGTGAGTCTACTGGATGAGGCCCATAGTTGAGACTTATAGACATTTATTTATACTGTGTCATGTTTTATAATTTATACATAAAATGTCTGGTTGACTGTACACCTTGTTTTTTGAAGAAATTTATTCGTGAAAGGAAGAGCAGTTGTTATTTATTGTGAGGTCTCTTGCTTGTAAAGTAAATGCTTTCTTTTTTTCCTTGTAAACCATTTAAGTCCATTCCTTACTATTCATTCACTCATCTGTCTCCCTTCATTTCACTGTTAGATTCTTTACCACTTTAACAAACTTGCATGTCAGTTTCTGTCATGTTTATTTATTGGATTCTCTGCTGCCTGTTCTGTACATACATGATCTCTCGGGTTTTGTTTACAAGGAATCTTGACTGACCAAAAGGCATTATAAACTGATTGAAATACAAGGTACAGGCAATAACTCTTTAAGGAAACTCCTCCTTCAGTTCTCCTGTGATAAAGATATTGAGGCAGGGGTCAGGGCATAGCTTTGTTAGAATTCTAATAATGGATTTTTAAGATGTTACACATCCCAAGTAATTGAATAATGAGTTTCAGAGACTGAAGGAAGGGAATGCAGTCCATTCAACCTTTTGTCAGGTGTTTCCTTTTAGCTAGTCTGCTGTACCTTTTCAATTTGTTGTTTTTCAACCAATGTGTCACTAAAAGTTATATCAAAGCTTTATCAGTTCAAGTTTCTTGCTTTTCATAATACTTTTTTCTGATGCAATTTTATATTTTCAAACATGGCAAGTTAAATATAAATTCATTTAAATATATAGTTTTGTACTTTTCTACCATGTAAATGTGCAATGTATATAAAAGTTATAATGTGTATTTGTAAATAAATGATGAGTGGAAAAATAAAAAAAATTAAAAAGCCAATGGTCTTGATTGCTAATTATGTCAGAAGTTGTTCAGGGGAGTTGGAGAGAATAGGGGGGTTAAGACACATGCCTTATATGTAGCTCAACCCACTTCACTCCCTGGCTCCACATGGTCCCCCCAAAACATCTAGTGAGGTACTGGAGCAGCATCAAATACTCATGCCTCATTGAGTTACTTCTGAGAGGCCAAACAGTAGACATCATTTGGGCTTTAGAAAAAAATACCTGTGATAACATTTGCTAAGAAATAGAGTTCAGGGGCCCAGGAGATAGCATGGAGGTAAGACGTTTGCCTTTCATGCAAAAGGTCATCGGTTCGAATCCCGGTGCCCCATATGGTCCCCCGTGCCCGCCAGGAGCAATTTCTGAGCATGGAGCCAGGAGTAACCCCTGAGCACTGCCGGGTGTGACCCAAAAACCAAAAAAAAAAGAAATAGAGTTCAGTAAAATAAGGCAGCCAGACTTTTGTAGAAGCTCCAAAACTAATTTCAACCCTCTTCAACGGACTTAAAAAGGGTAAGGGATATGAGGTCCAGTAGATACCATTGTACTTGTGACTGTATATCTGTCCCTAATCTCAGAGGAAAGGACTCTAGCTTGGGTACATTCCAGTAACGTGCCATGCCTGAAGTTTTTCTTCAAGACATCATCATCCTTAATATAGTGGGTAAAACAATTCCTTTCAAGAGGCCAACCATGTTTCAATACCCAGCATATCCCTGGTATTCCATATGGTCCACTGAGTACCACTAGATATAATTCTCAAAGATTGTCAACTGAGTTTGGTCCAAAAACCAAACAAAAATAAAAGCCCATCATCGTCTGAGCTGTCCTTGGTATAACAACTTGGTAGCTAGAGGCAACCTTTTCCCAACTTTCCCATGTAAAAATATTCATCTTATATTTGGTCAATATATTTAGATATATATTGATCATATATGTATATATATGTATATATGAACATCTCCCAGATAGAAGCAACTCTCTTCCTGTAGAAGTACACAGTTCAAGCCACTAGGCCTCAGGGACAGTCTGAGCAGGCATAGCACCTGCTCGGAGATTGAAGACAAATCCATTCTTTTTTGTTTGTTTGTTTGTTTTTTTTGGGTTTTTTTTTTGTTTTTTTTTGGGGTCACACCCGGCAGTGCTCAGGGGTTACTCCTGGCTCCATGCTCAGAAATTGCTCCTGGCAGGCACGGGGGACCATATGGGGCACCGGGATTCAAACTGATGACCTTTTGCATGAAAGGCAAACGCCTTACCTCCATGCTATCTCCCGGGCCCCTGACAAATCCATTCTTAAAATGACATAGTGTGGGTCCTGGAGAGATAGTAGCCGATCCAGGACCTAAGGTGGTTGGTTCAAACCCCAGTGTCCCATATGGTCTCCCGTGCCTGCCAGGAGCTATTTCTGAGCAGATAGCCAGGAGTAATCCCTGAAGGCTGCCTGGTGTGACCCCTTCCCCAAATGACATAGTGTTACTTGTCATAAACATGATCAGCAGCCAATACACCAATAATTAAAAGACAGGCACAGCTATGTGACAACCTTAAAACACATGATTTTCCCAATCAATAAACAAATTTTTGACTTAGATTTTTTTTTAAGAATTAGGGAACAAGAAGTAGTATAGGAGGTTAAGGCACTTCACTTAAATTGTGGCAGACCTCAGTTCAATACCTGGCACAGCATATGATTCCCCCATGCTTTAATAAGGGTTACTCCTGAGGACCTATTCTTGAGAACTAAGTCCCTGAGCAACTCGAGCTATGGCCCCAAAACTCAATATAATATATTGGAAGGGAAAGTGAAAATAGGCTAATATTTGGTTTGGTTTTGGTTTTGGTTTTTGGCCCATACCTGGCAGCACTCAAGGGTTACTTCTGACTACACTCTGAAATTGTTTTTATTATTTTATTTTTATTTGGGTGAAGGGGGCACACCTGACTATGCTTGAGAGTTATACTGTTTCTGTACTCAAATATCTGTCCAAGTGGAATTTAGGGCTTGCTGGGGTTAGAACCTATGTTGGACATTTGCATGACAAATGCACTCAGAAAATACTCCTGGCAAGCTCAGGGAATCATATGGAATGCCAGGGATCGAACCCAGGTTGGACGCATGCAAGGTAAATGCCCTACCTGCACCAGCCCCCAGAAAATAGGCTAATATTTGAAGTCAGAATATCATCTGCAGAAATACATGACAAGATGGAAAGCAGAATTACACATTTGATACAGATTAAATGATGACAAGAAAGAATGTTACTAAATTGCATTTTATGTAATAGTCAAGTCATACTATGAAAAACCTCAGAGTGGCACTTCAGGCATCAATCAGTGATCTCTGTAATACATTATGCATTAACATAGTATATAACTTAATAATCACAAATTTTCCATTTATCCATTGATTACCTAAATATATTAAAATATATTTCCAGAGGCCAGAGAGATAGCATGGAGGTAGGGTGTTTGCCTTAGATGCAGAAGGATGGTGGTTTGAATCCCAGCATCCCTATGGTCCCCTGAGCCTGCCAGGGCCAGAGAGATAGCACAGTGGTAGGGCATTTGCCTTGTAAATGGCCAACCCAGGACCGACCCTAATTCGAATCCCAGCAGCCCATATAGTTCCCTGAGACTGCCAGGGGCAATTTCTGAGCAGAGCCAGGAGTAAGTATCCCCTAAGTGTTGCCAGGCGTGACCCAAAAAACAAAGAAAAAAAAAATCTCAAAGATTCTAAGTGATAATTCAATGTCCTCAATAGAAAAACAGATCAAAGAAGTATAAGATGAGGAGGATAGAGTCATGGCACAGTGGATAGGGCATTTGCCTTGCATGCAGTTGATCCAGAATTGACCCCTGGCTTTATATATGCTCCCTTGAGCCTGCCAAGAGTAATCCCAGAATGCCACCAGGTGTGGCCCAAAAACAAAACAAAAACAATTAAAGGTACAAGATGCAAAGAAGAGGATTGGGACTGTGGAAGGTAAAGGGCAAAGAACAGTCAATATTGCCAACATTGCTAAGCAAATAAATATGTTCTGTCTTTGAAGGTTCATGGACTCAGGTTCTTTTTCAAAATTTATCCTTTTTTCTGAGGACGTAGCTCACATGTATGTGGTGGGTTCAGTACTCATCACCATCATCAACAACCAAAAAAAGTATCCCTTTTTTTGAAAACCCTCTGTGTTATATGATATGAAACTATAAATAATTAAAAATGAATATAGGAAACTTTATAACACTGTGACTCTCAGCTGGGATCACCAACTGAGAAATTTGGTGAAGACAGAAGTAAACTTTTGGGTAAGCTGAGCTGGTATCATAATTAGGAATCTCTAAGGTTTTGTTAAGCCTCCAACTCCAAGCTTCCAGAGAAAGAGGAATAGAAGACAACAAATCAGTTTCTATTAACCACAAGAAAACAAGGGTCATGACTTTGCTGGTACACAAGAGCTACTGCCTTGCCATGAAGGAAAAGCTCTTGGGAAAGGAAGGAGAGAGGTCTGATATAGTTTCACAGCCTTCCCTACAGTAAGTGGATCTGTTATTTTGTCCTGGAATGATGCAGATACTTTAAACCAGGGGTCTCAAACTCAATTTACCTGGGGGCCACAGGAGGCAAAGTCGGGGTGATCCTTGAGTGCAAAGTCAGTAATAAGCCTCGAACATTGGGGGGTGTGATCCAAACAACTAAAACAAAACAAAACAAAAAAAGATTCCTCTAGGGCAGGGCCACAAAATGTTGTACGGAGGGCCAGAAATGTCCCGCAGGCCGCAAGTTTGAGACCCCTGCTTTAAACCCATCATTAATACAGTAAAAAAATGTCAAATTTAATAGACACTGGTATGTGTCTAGATAAGAAAAAGTGGTAAAAATAAACAATTTTACTCAACATCTGAATTATTTATTCAAATTATTTCTTTCATATCAGTATCAACTATTTCTTTCAAACACCAGAGTATCTCTTTTTCCTTCCTGTATTTTCCAACTTTTTTCAGTAATTCTGGAATAGCCTAATTAGTATCCCAAAACAAAGGACTCTTTATAGAATTAAATTTAAATTTACATATCCCTGGGTATTGTTAGAATTTCAATTATGAACCAAAAAAAGTCAAGTGTACTTATGTATATAATGTAATTAATAGAGTTATTAGCAACTGTTAAATTTTATGACTATAAGCTAATCATTACAAAATATTAAGTAATAGAGAAATAAACTAATAGAAGTCTAATTTTTATCAGACACCCACTTAATATTTTATATGTAAATACAAGACAGAGCCTAAATATGGCAAAAATAAGTGTCGGCATCTAAAACATTCTCAAACATGTCGGTTAAATGCAATTGCTGGGGCCCGGGAGATAGCATGGATGTAAGGCGCTTGCCTTTCATGCAAAAGGTCATCGGTTCGAATCCCGGTGTCCCATATGGTCCCCCGTGCCTACCAGGAGCAATTTCTGAGCATGGAGCCAGGAGTAACCCCTCAGTACTGCCAGGTGTGACCCAAAAACCCCAAAAAAATAAATAAATAAAATAAAATAATAAATGCAATTGCTGATGTAGAGAATAATATTGTTGGGAAAATACACAAAATTATAATGCTGCATTAATATCTAAAATACATTACTGTGGTTATATGTGAAACTATTTTTATACTTGTAAAAAATAAAGAATTCCGGGGACCGGGCGGTGGCGCTGGAGGTAAGGTGCCTGCCTTGCCTTGTGCTAACCTATGACGGACCACGGTTTGATTCCCCCAGTTCCCCATATGGTCCCCCGTGCCTGCCAGGAGCGACTTCTGAGCGAATAGTCAGGAGTTACCCCTGAGCATCACTGGGTGTGGCCCAAAAACCAAAAAAATAAATACATAAATAAATAAATAAATAAATAAATAAATAAATAAAAATAAAGAATTCCTGGAAAATATAAATATACTTACTTAGGATATTTTCCCTACATATATATGTACATATATATGTGTGTATATATGTAAAAAAGAATTATATATGTTCAAAGGGAACACATAAATCATAAAAGATATAGGGTAAGATGTTCATAATAAGTGCTTTTGAGTAAAAGATGGCACTTGGTTAATTTTTGTAACTTTTCACTAAGCTTGAAATTTTTGTTTGTTTGTTTTTGTTTTTGTTTTCTTGAGTCACACCCAGCAACTACCAGGGACTACTCCTGACTCTATGCTCAGAAATCACCCCTGTTAGGCTTGGGGTCTGTATGGGATGCCAGTATTCGAACCACCATCCTTCTGCATGCAAGGCAAATGCCCTACTGCTGTGCTATATCTCTCTGGCCCACAATCTTGAAATTTATAGAGATATAAAACTTTTGAAATTGGGGGGTTTTTTGGTTTGGTTTTAGTTTTAGTCCACAACTAGAAGTGTTCATGGTTTACTCCTGAACCCTCAGGGATCACACTTCATGTGTCTCAGGGAACTGTGTGAGATGCTAAACATTAGAACGGGGTCTGTCACATGTAAAACAAATGTCTTGGGCCAGTGAGATAGCACAGCAGTAGAGTGTTTGCCGTGCACACAGCCAATTTAGAAGGGACAGTGGTTTAAATCGGGCATCATATATGGTCCTCCATGCCTGCCAGGAGTGATTTCTGAGTGCAGAGCCAAAAGTAACCCCTAAGCACCACCTGCTGTGACCCAAAAAGCAAAGAAAAACAGAAAACAAAAAAGCAAGTGTCTTACCTCCAGAATTATATTTCTCACCCAAAAAATACTTATAATTTAAATATCTTTTTATTAAATGCTTCATGTTATTATTATCTAAGAGAACAACTGACATAATTGATTTAAAACATAATTTTGGGTTTTATATATGTTTTGGGTTTTCTTTAATTTAATTAAGTTTATTTAGTCATCATGAATTACAAAGCTATTAATTTGGGTTTCCCAGCATACAGTGTTCCCTTACCAGTTCTTTTTCTAGTGTCCACTGCCCCTACCAATGTTCTCAACACCCATCTATGCCAGTGGCCCCTATTACAGTTACTCTAATTATAAATTTTAGTCACTATAGTTTATAGTACTGTTACTGATAGGACATCACACTTAACATTTTACCACCCTTCAGGACTCCCTTCTTTTCTAGAGTGACCCCTTTTCTCCATCATTATCTGTGTTTTCCTCCCTGTCCTAGTCCCATTTCTCCCAAGTGTCAAGATAATTGAAGACTTGTTCTCAACTTATTTTCTATCGTCTTTGATCATTTATTTTTCCCCAACTATGTTTCTATATCCCGCATATAAGGGAGCTCGTTCTGTGTTGGTCTATCACCCCCTGACTAACTTCACTCAGCATGATACACTCCAGATCCATCCACCTAACAGTGAATTGCATAATTCCATCTTTTCTAAGAGCCAAGTAATATTCCGATGTTTAGAAGTACCATAGTATCTTTATCCAGTCACCTATTCTTAAACATTTGAATTTCAAACTAATTTTATATGTCCAAATTACTGGAAAATAATTCCACTCACTTTACCAGATCTACTTTAAGGATACAAAACTGGCAAAAAGAGAATCCTACACCCAAACATTATTCAAGCCAAAAAGCAATTTTTTACTTTCTGTTACAGTTCAAAGATTAAGTGATAAACAATTTTGCTAATACTTTGCAAACACTCTAGGCTACTGATCTCACAGTTTACAATATTTGAACAAGTAACTTAATGGTATTATTTCCTTATGTATGTACACAGTATAGCAAATGAGTCTTCCTCATAACAAAAGCTGTGTGGATTAAAAGAAATGATATATGTAAAGCTTTTTAGACCCTTGTCTGACACATTTAAAAAATAATTCAGGGAATAAGTGTCCTCTAGGAAAATAATTGTCATTAAAGAGAAAACAGGAAACTGTGGCTCATCGATTCTATCTTGAAAATGTATTGGGTAAATAATGAGCTCACACAATAATACAGTGGGTAGAGCATTTGCCTTGCACAAGGCCGACAGCATTTACTCCTGGGTATCCCATATGGTCCCCTGAGCTGGGAAAAAGTGATTCTAAGTACAGAACCAGGAGTAACCTTGAACACTTCCAGGTGTGGGCTCAAAACAAAAACAAGCAAAAAAAAAAAAAAAAGAAAAAAAGAATGATATCAATTAAGACCAGAAGCAAAAGAAAGGAACAAATTCCTTTTGTAATGAAAGGAAATATTATTTTAATATATTTTAGTCATGTTCATATTTTAAAAAGCTTCAAAGTTTCAGTTACTACAGCAAAAGTGCACTTTTCAAACAACAGGGTTGGTTATATTATTTTCTAATAAAAATTTAAGGAAAAATGTATTTTATCTCCAACATTTGCAAAGTTACAAAATGTGCCTTTGTCTTTTTATTCATTTACCCAATATAATCCCTGGTGGCAAATGAAAATAAAACCAATCTTCTAAATTTAATAATGATTTTTTTATCTGATGATTTATTAAAAATACTATTCTAAAATTTCCAATAATCAAATTTAAGAGATGAATATATAATAGTCTCGGTATAATATATTAATTACTCATTTTTTTAGGTATACTTTTTAAAACCTGGGTCTTGTGATGGACACATTTCACGTCTTCCCATTCCACTTTCCATCAGATCAGTACTAAACCATCCTTCCGCCAAAAGCCATCATGTAAATAGACTCCAGGCATGCTTGCCCTGTGTATTCATCAGGCCTGCCCAGACATGTCTGAATCCCAGCTTCTATTTAGCGGGACTTCCCCTCCCCCATGAGTACTGGATGGTCCCTGGTGTGGTTTGCCATCCTTGGACCTGAGATGTCTTGGCTGGTACCATCAAGATTCCTGTGGCTGAGTCCTTTAGACACTTAAAAACATATTCTCTGGATTATAACAAATGTAGTCCTGGCAGAGCTGTAATTTGTCACTTTTCTATTTTAAGAATATGGTCAGGGAACCAACTGGTACTAATGGGAGTCAGATATACTTCCATCCAAAGACTCTTGTAGTCGTTCCCTCTTAATGCTCAGGTTAAAGAATCAGTATAAACTTTTCTCAAAATTTGGGACCAGTGAAGGCAGATAAATAGTAAAAGGGGTTAGGTTGTTTGCCTTACACATAGCCGACCTGGCTTTAATCCCTGGTGCCGCATATATCCCCCAAACCCCAGAGTGAATCTTAAGTGCAGAACCAAGTGTTATCCTGCATACAGCTGGGTTTGACCCCAAAACAAGTAACAACAACAAAAAGATTTTGAACAAGCAAAGTGACAGTTCTAGTAAGGAGAGAAAAATTCGTTCACTGTAGTTCTAAGAAGAAATCTTGATATTTTGAATACAAGGGGGAGCAGTAGGATTTCATTATTATGGTGGGTCAACTAAGCAGTGATAGCTGTGAAAGACCAAGGCAAAAGTCAGTGACTATAACTTATTTGAGATGGGTATGGGTTAGTGTAAGGTCAAATGTTGACAGGTAACAGAGGGATTGTATTGCTTAAAAGATTAATAACTCTTATGGTAGAGAGTGCAGTATTATCACAAGGAAAGTCATCAAAAATGAATTCAGCAAAAAATATAGACTATGTCAAATCTGAGTCCAGTCAATAAATTCTCCTATGTAAAAAATGCTACTGAGAGCATGATGCCTGACCCAGCAGTAGCAGCAGCATTAACTGAGTCTGTTAACATACAAGATCAGGGACTGGGGTGATAAGACATTGTATAGGATTCTTACCTTGCACACTACTAACCTGAATTCAGTCCCTGGTATCTCATATGGTCTCCCATGTACCCCCTAGAGTAATTCCTGTATACATATCTAGGAATAGCAGGGGTAAACACCCACTCCAAAAATGTACAAATTCCTGGGAGCATATGCTTTGTATTCTGGTGCTTCCATTTGATCCTTGAGTACCACTTGAGTGTTCCCACAACCCCCACAATAAAATAACACAAGTTTTTAAATACTTTGTTTTAACAAGTTATCTAGGTAAATCATATGCATGCTAATGTGTGCAAATTCCTACCCTAGAATCATTTCAAGCTCTGAGTGAGTCCAGCTTTCTGATATTCCAGAGAGCTAGAATAGCATGATGGGTGTCTAGTATAGCTCCTGAAAAACTGTTTGGCATGTTCTCCTACACTGACCTCGCCGAGATTCCAACACATAATTTGGCCTTAAGCTGTGGTGTGCACTTGATAAAGACATTTGGTCATAGACATCACAAGGCACATTTTTCCCCTCCCAGAATAATCTCATCTTCCACTAACTTAAGGGAAACTTTCCCAATCAGTCTTGAGCTGGGCTGGCTAGTATTTATTTGTAGATTGTCTCTGCCA
Source organism: Crocidura indochinensis (assembly GCA_004027635.1). Classification (NCBI taxonomy): domain Eukaryota; kingdom Metazoa; phylum Chordata; class Mammalia; order Eulipotyphla; family Soricidae; genus Crocidura; species Crocidura indochinensis. Next base: position 2,590 of record PVKC010025906.1, on the reverse strand, counting down.
CTTAGTTATATGTGTTGCAGAGTAAGTTTATCAAGAAAAGTATGTAAGCATGAATATACTTTAGTGGAACTAAGTCTTTTATTTATAAAAAGGAGGGGAGTCTTTTGTGTCTCCCTCTAAGTAGTTTCTACTTTCTAACTCAAGAAGTTTCATCTCTCCCTGCACTGCCTCACCTCACCCAAATTCCTCAATTCTCTGCAGTTTAGATTTATCTTCTGTTACTCACCTGAATAGATTTGACAAAGGTTATCAATGACTCCCAAACTTCCAATACAATGGGAATTATTTTGTTCCTCTTGGGATGTGCTCTGTTAACCAAATTCTGCTCTTGTCAATTCCTGTTCTGTACTCCCACTCTCTCCTATCACACTGCTTTTATTGGGCCACCTAATGAATTTGTGTTGTTCTCTTTGGTAAAGCAGAAATTAAAAACTGGCAAGTCACAGATGGGGATTGTATCTGGTACATTTATTTTATTTGATCACATAAACATGCAAAATGATTTTGAATTTTCTGATCATATTTGTATCCTAGGAAATTCCACTGAAATTTCTACTTTCTTTTGAAAAAATCTGAAGACAGGACATTGATGGTTCTGTAATACCAGACAGAGATAAATACCAGAGAACAAAGTCAACATCAGTTCCCTCCTTTAAATGAGATAAGCACTTCCTGGGCTCAATGCATTTTCTAGTCCTTGCCCTGTCCTTCCCCTCCTTTGTTTCACCATCTACATGATCTGCCCTTTGCAGGCCAAGAGCTCTATCTTCTACACCCTTGATTTGCAGTCTATAGTGTTCACTATCATCATGATTTTGAGTGAAATCTTTAAACTTGTATATCTTCAGTAGGGGCAAAGGGACACATCTCATTGCTCGTGAGCTTTTACAGGCTCACCGTTATGGAAATGAAATTCGGACCTCTTGTATACAAAGCACATGCTTATCCCATTGTGTTATCACTCCAATCCCTAGTACTATAACCTTGCTTGGACATATTATAGATCATCTTATCATAGGTCTATGATGAAGAAATTGTACCTTTACAATAGACCCATGAAATCTTCTTTCATACTAAGGAGACTACTTCCATATCTTCATTCTGTTTGTTTCCACAAATAAATTCCTTTCGAACCAGTTTGTTAGCAATACATTTAAAGCTCTTGGCAAGGGAAGCTGGGGACTTCAATCATTCATAGTCTTTGTTGGAAAGTATAAAGCAGATAGGATGCCAATGACCATGGCAGCCACAGTGGCAGGTGGGTTACTATTAGATGCTGTTTGAAAAATAAAAAGACAGTTATAATGTAGGGAAGAGTAGAGCTGCAAATTGACTGCAGTCCAGCAAAAATATAAAGTTCATCAACATCAGCTAGGTTCAAAAATATTTTCTCAAACAAACAAAAAAGAATTTTTTATAAGACCTCGATAACAAGGAAACTACTCTAAATCTATAGTTAAAAACTCTATCTGGGGGCCCGGGAGATAGCATGGAGGTAAGGCGTCTGCCTGTCATGCAAAAGGTTATCGGTTCGAATCCCGGTACCCCATATGGTCCCCCGTGCCTGCCAGGAGCAATTTCTGAGCATGGAGCCAGGAGTAACCCCTGAGCGCTGCCGGGTGTGACCCAAAAACAACAACAACAACAAAAAACAAAACAAACAAAAAAAAACTCTATCTGGTAAGATGGCAATAAGCAACAATGCTTCACTGTCTCAACTCAGTCCAATGAACATGGGAAGGACAGAGAAAGAGCAGAGCTCAGTAACATTTGGCAAACACTGAAAGAAGACATTTTCTAAATAATAAATAATGACAGGGCAGTCAGCATTTAGTAGAATGTTTTGGGAACACAGGTTCCCTTGACTCTAGCTTCTAGGGGATTAATGTTAGAGCTGGTGCTAACAAATAAACTGCCGAGGAGATTCAGCTCAACTCAAGCAATATTGAAGGAAAACAAAGAATTCTCTGATAAGATTTTAAAAAATAACCCAAAATAAAATAAAATAGGGGTTAAAGAGATTTTAGAAGCAGATAAGAACTTTGCCTTGTACATGATTGACCCAGGTTTGATCCCCAACACGCCAAATGGTCCCCAGAGCTCCACCAATAGAAACAGGAGAAAACCCTGAGCATTGCTGGGTGTGACCCTCCCCCACCCAAAAAAAAGACAAAGGGATTCTCTGGTATGAGCAAAATATTTTCATATACTGTATTTTCCGGCATATAAGAGGACTGGGCATATAAGACGACGCCCTAATTTTGCAGTTAAAACATAGGTTTAGACCTATATTCGCTGTATCAGACAGAACGTTCCTGTGCTGCAACTGTATGTACCATAGTGAGCCAATCACAACAAGCAAAGGTTCAAAGGGTATACTGTCATAGACTTCCTCTCTGACTCTGGCTCATTTGAGCAGGCTTTTGACAGTGTAGATTCGGGTACAGAACATTGTCTAATTTGCTTGCATAAAAAGTCTACTTGGATTGGCTGAGTTAGAGAGAGGGTCCAAGCAGCCTTGCAGTGATTGGTGCAGGATCGAGTTGGAAAATTCGTTTTGTGGCAATATTCAGACAATTTTCGTTTAGCC
>PVKC010025905.1:0-16315 GCA_004027635.1 Crocidura indochinensis | reverse complement strand
TCAATGTAATCTCTTTTCTTTTTTGTTTTGCTTCTGTTTTCATTGTAAGTGGACTTGAACCACTAAAGATACCACAGAAGTGTTTTTGTATCAATGTATTTTATGGATGCAGGTCTAACATATAAATCTTTAGTTCATTTAAAATATTTTGTGCATAGTATAAAATAATTGTCTAATTTTGATATTTTGCATGTTATAGCCATTTATTAAACAGGTATTCTATCCTTCTTTTGTTTTATGTTGTTGATTCCATTGCTATTAATTAATTGAGGCTTTTTATCTGGAATTTTAATTCTATCCCATTGGTCTATGTGTCTCCTTTCTTCAATTCTGTAGTGTTTTTATAATTATAACTTTATTAAATATGGCAAAATTAGGAATCACAAGACCTCCATCATTGTTTCAGAATTACAATCACACAATTATTTCAGTATTTAAGTACATGTGGACTTAGATATCTTAAAATAATGGTTTTTAACCAGTTCAAACAAAATACACTTTAAGAATGTGGGTCTTTTGTGAAGCATTCCATATTTTTTGAAGATAATGTTTAATAAAGTTATTTAAAATCTTTCTACAAAAAGAAAAAGAATGTCATTCAAAAGAGGACAGAACTGGATATTTGGAGGCAGGAGTCTACCCTCACTTTGGGTCCTAACATATTGTGTGGTCTTGGATCAGTGCTTAATTTTCAGATGGCTATTGGCTCAAGAAAAACTTGGGCCAGAGAAGCCTGTGATTAAAGCCACGATCAACTGTTTGCAAAAAGAAAAAGAAAAGTCGGGGGCCGGGCGGTGGAGCTGGAGATAAGGTTCCTATGCTAACCTAGGACGGACCGCGGTTCGATCCCCTGGTTCCCCATATGGTCCCCCGTGCCCACCAGGAGCGACTTCTGAGCGAATAGCCAGGAGTAACCCCTGAGCGTCGCCGGGTGTGGCCCAAAAAACAAAAAACAAAAAACAAAAAAAAAAAAGAAAAAGAAAAGTCAATTATTTATTCTTCAAAGTTAGAAAGTTAACTGAAAATTTATTAGAATAACACTGAAAATTGCTATCACTGACATAGTTTAGGAAAAATGAATGACAAGAAAATGCCCCTTTATTTTCTTCAACTTAACAGAAGAATCTGTTTATCATTTTCCCCCTTTAGTATACAAAGATAACCTTAAAATGCAAATTAACAAAAGCATACGCTTCAAAGCTAATATTCCATTGTCTTTAAAGTTACAGCAGCATCAAATAATTTGATAGCCCACTGGGGCCAGAAAAATGGCTTGGAAATAGAGTTTACCTTTGTGAGAAAGCTGTACTACATAAAGAGGCAAACGATCTTAGACAATTACAGCAAACTTTATATCTCAATCAGTACCCTGGAGACAGCTGATAATGTTGGCATATACTGCTAAAACTGTCAGCAATAAGATGTGAGGAAAACCAAAACCAGAACTTTTTAACAAATTATGAGGTTCTGAAAAAAAAAAGCAGAAATCTCTGTGGTAATGGCTTACATTAACAATAAAGCTGCCTCTTCAAGCTCCTCAAGACATAAAACACTAACGGCAAGGAACTGAAAGAAAAACATGTGCTTACTACAAGGAAACAGAGATCAGGAGAAATGGTCTTCGAATGGGGGTGTGGACACTGCCAAACTAAACACTAAAAACTGGCAACCCCCTGATGTGAAAACTGAGCCAAGACGACAGGCAAGTGGGGAACTGCTGCCAGGGGACCTGTTTATCTCATCCATGTAGCCTCATACCTAAAGTGGTTTGGATAAGCTCTGTTGGAAACATTGGCTGTGATGACTTGAGCAAACAGTTCAGTTTCTTTATCTGTTGATAAATAATATATGTAAGAGAAGAAATAAACAAATGAGGCACCCTGTGTTATAATTAAAAAAACAAACTGGGCCCAGAGACTATTAGTGTCATGTGTCAGACACAGGCAAGAACCCTGACAAAGTTCTCATATGCCAGTACCCATACATCTCATTGAAATCACGCAGGCAAGTCAAAGACTACCCAGGATGGAAATCCAACCAATCACTTCTCAACAATGTCCAGCAATTAGAACTGTATGAACTTAAAACCTCATTTGCAGAAAACAGAGGCAGAAGTGGGGAGAAATCCCACAAAGAGTTCTCATGTGTGGAATATAATGCTCAGTTACTCCTTGGGTCTTTGTCTTCTGAAATGAAATTCTAAGTTCTCCAGTAAAATAAATGTAACATATGAACTGTAACACTGAGGTTTATATAGCATGGTTGCTGTGGTTAAATCAAACTTCAGTATTTCCTAGCAATGCCCACCATGTTCTAGTGATAACAATTTGTGTAAAGCACATGCCTGGTAACAGAATCCTTAATACATGTTCAACTTCTTATCACTACTACTACTACTACTAACTAATGAGATCCTGTTAAATAAAAGAAGGCAGTCTCTAACCACTCCCACCAATATTAATTAATTTATTTTTATTTTGGGGATTTTGGGCCACACTCAGTGGCACTCAGAGGTTACTCTTGGTTCTGGACCTCAGAAACTGGATGACCTGGCAGGATGACCTGGCAGGCTCAGGAGACCATATGGGATGCCTAGGATTGAATACAGGTCAGTTTCAGATTGGTTGCATGCAAATGCCCTACCTATTGTGCTATATCTCCAGTCCCCATCCCCACCAATATTGAGATAAAATGAGAATGTATTAGAAAATACTGGAAAATTTGAGAATTTTTTTTAGACATAGGTCCTTGCTTTTCTATTTTGTTTCTTGTTGTTTATTCAATAAATACTTATATTTATTGAGCATGTTGCTAGAGCAGTGTGCTGATATGCACTAGAATTCATACAATGAATAAGGCACATAGTTTCTGAACTCAAATAGCTCACAGCCTTATTAGTAAAGAACAGATAGGAATTTCTTGAGTTCTTTTTGAGATGAGTGGTTATTGAAAAGAAAATACAAAGAGTACTAACTGAGAAACACTTTATCTTGATTGGGTGAGTTTGCCTGATGATCAGGCATAATTCCTAGAGATGAGGTTCAATCTAAAAATGAAACAGCATTTTTTAGTTAGAATAAAAATGGTACAAAGAATTTAGGGGAAAAGGTAGATTATTTTGAATTCAATGGTAGCATTATCCCCCAAAAGTCTAAAGTATGTTTGTTAATCAAAATTTTTGTTTTTTTAATGAGTAGGTGATTATTTTTAGTTACTTATTTATTTATTTTTAATAATGATTTTTATTTGACCAAAGTGGATTACATATCTTTCCCAGTAATATTTTAGTACATACTGACACTGGATCAGGGAATTCCCACCACCAAAGTTGTCTTCCCTTCAAAACATCACATGTATAGATATAATATTGATTATTTTTAAATATGAAATCTATATATGTAATGTTTTACATATCATATTATATGATTTTCCTTTCAGTAAAAATAATATTTTTCATGACTCAGATTTCTAAGTGATAATCTGCTTCAATAACACTTAGATACCATATGTTGGGATGTGTTATGGTTACAGGGTTTAGATTGACAGCTACCAGCAATCTAGCTCTTTAGACTTAGAGCATCCTGGATACCACCATGTAATTTTCAGTTCGTAAATTTTGCATCCACTGTCAAAGGGTTGGGAAAAGACACTGTGACCAGATAGAACACCAGAGAGATAATAGGTGATGATTTATTAAAAAAAATATAGATTTCCTGCTCCAAATACTCGTGAGAATAACAAGTTAGAGAAAGGCAAGAGCTACTTTTTTGAATAGGAAGAGTACTGATTAAAAATCTCAAATACCCAATAAACAGAAATCAATACTTTTGCCATGAAATTGATTGCACTTATAACAGAAAATCACTTTAGAAATCCCTTAGAAACCTTTCAGTGTAAACACACAAGTAGCAAATAGGCTTCCTATTGTTGTGTGAGCTGAGAGCTTTTTCTTTTGAAACTCTCTTATCATATGCCCATTAAAAAAATGCAAGAGAGCAACAGACCAAGGATTTTCAAAGATCAGAATCCTGTCCCACCCTACTTCTGCACATGAAAAATGGCAAAGAATAATTTTCTTCCTTCTATTAAGTTGTGACTCTCAAATTTATTTCATTAATTCAAAAAGTCCCCCAAACATTTGGTAATTTCAGCATTTAGTTTAAAAAATATGTGACCAAACTAGGTTTCCTTTGTTTGAAATCAAGACCACTTGGGGAGGAAAAAAAAGATGCAAAGAATGTCTGAGCAAAGTGAATATTTCATTTCATTCCTTTGAAAACCACACTTCATTTGCTCAATGAAAAAAAAAAAACAACCTACTTTTATTTTTTAAAGGCTCTTTCAAGCTGAAATTGTCTATGACCAAGCCATAGCCTAGAGCAAAATTTTACAGCTGAGTAACAAACCTCTTAAAACTGGGATTTATAAGGGAAATGCTGTCCTAGAGTTAATTACAGTGGGCTCCAGCAGGGTATAATTTTTTTCCATCAGTTTGGAGTTTAGAGAGAGCACCCGTCTGACGTTACATATTTATCCCAGACCTCATATTCCATTATTTCATTTTGGTTGCCTGAATGGCGAAGGCCAATGAGAAGGTCCCTAATTTTTAATTTTGCTTCTTTTTCTTCCCCAGTTATATCCTAAGTTAGCCCAAAGAGATCAGCAACAATAACTGGAATTTTAAATTCAGAAAGCCTAATGAGGTTTCTGAAAGAAATCCTGCAGACTCAGACGGGAGAAATCCCCCAAAACACTCATTAGCAGCAATTTTATGTTATAAATCTTAACTATCTTTAGATATCTTGAAGACCTTGGACAAGGTCTCATTCCTAGAGTTTATTCTTCTGAAACTTTATTTTCTAAAAGACCCTGCCCTTACATCAGGGTTGGCATAATTTAGCCAGTGACCTAAGAGACTGGGTGAGACAATTCGCCAATGTTTCTCCCGAGTCCTGGCTTCTTAAACTGCGGTTGTGATCTCCACTGGAACCATGCAACAGAATGTGGGTGTTGGGGATGGGAGCATGAAAGATCTGCTAAAATTAAAAGTTTCTGAATTCGTAGGGACCAAAACTCAACATCAACCACATAATGAACCTGAGGTGTTTCTGGCAGCACATGGCCGTGTTACATTTCTTGGGCGCAAAGGGGTCTCGAGTGGAAAAAGTTTAAGGGCTTAGTCAGTCCTCAGCCAGTACTTCCAAATGCCAGATCCACCTGAGAGTCTTTAAAAACTACTACTGCCTCTTTTCCACTACTAGAGATTCAGATTTATTAGCGTTGGGGTGCAGCCTGGGTGTGAAGAGATTTAAAAAACTCCCTAGTGGGCTTTAATGTGCAGAAGTTAAAGCTCAGACTGGGTGTGCAAAGCTTCTTTACTTGGTGGTGACCAAGAGCGGCAGAGTCAGCATCATCTGGACCTTTATTAGAAAGGCAGAATTTCAGATCTCTTCTCCGACATGCTGAGTCAGAGTTAGTATTGTAATTCAATCTCTAGTGGATCTGCAGGCACATTAGTGTGTGTGTGTGGGGGGGAGGACCTGTCCTATTTTCACCAATCTCTGACAAGACTTACAGTCTTATAAGAATTCCAAAAGACCCACTAAAAGCACAATCTGCTTTACATTCCATGAAATTAAAATAGGCTGGGAGTATTCTCCTAATGCTGGGGCTGTAGAGATGGCTATCTCTAAAGCTGGCTCTGGTTGCATCCAGGAAACAGAAAGAATCAGACAGTGGGACAATGGAAGCTGGCAGGTGGGGAAAAGAGGGAGGCATATTGCACCAGACCTTAAATATTTTGAAAATTGTATCTTTTTCTGTTTTGGCCTACCCCAAGAGCATTTGTTTCTTGCTGATCTTTAAGAATATGGCACCACTGAAAAAAGAACTAGAGTAAACTTTACTACCCCACAGTATGTCTTTGGCAAAGGCTAATTTTATAGGAAGTAATTAAAGGAAAGACAGAGGTCGTGTTTGAAACATATTTACCTGCATACTAAGTCAGCTCTGTGATGGAGATTGCTTTGTACTAGGAAACACATCTGAAATCCATTCTTATCTTTTCAAATGGAGAAAGTTGAATATTTCCTTTGCTTACTGTCTGTCCTTTGCCTGTCATGGACCTCCATTTCTTCTTCCGTCTTTTTTTCATAGTTTGTTTTTAAATACATATAAAAAATTAAATAAAAAATTTAAACACTATGGTTACAAGGCTTTTCATACTACAGTTTTTTTTTCCACAGAAGAAATTGTCCATGATTGAGTTACAGTCATACAACATCTAACAACCTTTACCAGTGCATATTTCCAAGTTTCCCTCTCATCCTCTCTGATGCCCTCTTCCCTCCCACCTGTGTTCCCCAAAGACATTTTACTCTCTCTTTCACTCACTCTCTCTCTCTCTTTTCTTTCTTGACACATGGTGTGCATTCTATTAATGCAGGGGTGCCAGATATGTATGTCCCTTTCATAGACATGTATGTCCCTTTTCTACTCTAACTGGACTCTCCACTCTCTCTTATTTTAAAAGCCTTATTTTTCTTTTAATAAAATCTTTAAGTACCATGATTACAAGCATGATTGTTATTGGGTTTCAGTCATAAACAGAACACCCCTGTTCACAGTGCAACATTCCCACTACCAATGCTCCCCCTCCCTCCGCTCTTTGTGACAAGTTTCCTACTGTGGACTGGTCCTCTTTATCCTTATCTCTATTGTCTCTGGATATTATCCTTACACTCTTTATTTTCTTTATAGTCCACAAAAGCATGAGATTATTCTAAATTTATCCCTTTCCTTCTGACTCATTTCACTCAACATAAGTCATGTTAAGCATTTCATTACTTCATTTTTCCTAACAGCTGCATAGTATTTCATTGTGTAGAAATATCACTGATTCTTTAGCCATTCATCTGGTACCAGGCATCTGGGTTGCTTCCAGATTTTGGCTATTGCAAATAGTGCTATAATGAATGTAGGAGTGCAGAGGGCATTTTTGTATTGGTTTTGTGTTCCTAGGGTATATCCCTAAGAATGGTACTGCTAATTTATAAGGAAGTTCAATTTTCAGGTTTGTTTGTTTGTTTGTTTTGGGCCACACCCAGTAATGCTCAGGGGTTGCTCTGGCTATGTGCTTAGAAATTGCTCCTGGCTTGGGGGACTATATAGGGTGTTGGGGATCAAACTCAGGTCCATCCTGGGTCAGCTGCAAGCAAGGCAAACACTCTACATCTGTACTATACCTCTGGCCCCAATTTCCAGTTTTATTTTTTAGGGAATAATCCATATTGATTTCCAGAAAGGTTGGACTAGATAGCATTCTTGAGGCAATGAATGAGACTCCCTTTCTCCCCCCATCCATGCCAGCACTGGTTGTTCTTGTTATTACTGATGTGTGCCAGTCTCTGTGGTGTGAGATGATTATTGTTGTTTTGATTTTCATCTTCTTGATTCGTGATGTGGAGCAGTGTTTTCATGTGTCTTTTGGCCATCTGTATTTCTTCTTTGAGGAAGTATATGTTGATTTCTTCTCCCCATTTTTCTTTCTCCCCATTTACCTACATGGTCTTCTATATACCTATGGTTCCAACACTGATATCAAGGTCTGGTGTTCCATATGATCCCCCAAGCCGGGAGTGATTTCTGAGTGCATTGACAGGAGTAACACCTGAGTATCACCAGATATGGCCCCAAAATGAAAAAAAATTATTTATTATATATTATAGAAATAATAAATTTCAATCATCTTTCCAGGCCTTTTCAGTAAGAGACAGTTCAGATTTCCCTTTGAATTGACCTTCAATGGTAATGAGCCATGCACCACACGTCTATTTTGTGACTCAGCTGTAGAAGTTTGACAACTTTGGTGCTGAACTACAGCTTTATCCCAATATATGCACAGATCACCTGTCAAATTTTATCATGCCTCATTCACTAATTTTTTAATTCATCTGCTTGTTTATTTACATCTCAGTCAAGAAAAGAGTGAGTCTATGGTGTTGGCCCAGTTCAAACATGGCAACTGTGTTTGTGGGTCTGGTTACAGCTGCCTGATTTTTCTTTTTTTTAACCTACCTAATCAACACTCAGAAAAACAAGAAGAGTAAATTATTTTCCCTTATACCCAAATAATGGAAATGTATAAACCATAGTTAGAACTTAAGTCATAGTGACTAAAGAAAAGGGGAGCTGAGGGAGTAAGAATGGAAAATTAGGTCAAATCCTAAAGTCTTCAATGCATATAAGCATGGGTTTGAGGACAACTTACCTGGTGAATGTTTAAACAGCCATGGGAGTCTGCTTTCATTCTAGTACAACATATAAGTAAGAACTGAAAACTTAGAAGCATAAACTCCTCAGATGTACATAAGGACAGTTTTGTGAACAACAAGGTAAAGAAATACCTCTTCAAAAATGGTATTTGAAAATAGTTTAGATAAATGTAAGAAAGTGAATTAAATCCCAATATCATACCATATAGAGAAGCTCAATCAAAATAGAATAAGTTCTTCTCTGTAGTAAATATAAATCCATAAAGCACAGAGGAAATCATAGGTAATAGTTTTCTGCATAAATATCTTAGAACATCTTCAGTTAGTCCATTCTACTGGTAATGAAAACAAAAAAGTAAACAATGGAACTATATCAAACTAAAAAGCTTCTGCACTGTCAAAGAAATTGTGGCTAAACTTAAAAGATACTCAAGTGAATAGGAGAAAACATTCACACATCATATATCTGACAGCAAACTAATATCTAAATACCTATTTGTGAAAATATATAAAGCACTTACAGAACCCAAAATGTACAAGAAAACAACCTCCAAAAATGGAGAAAGGTGATGAATAGACACTTCCTGAAAGAAGACATAGAGGAGGTCAACAAATATGTGAAAATGTTCACCACAGATTACTAGAGAAATGCAAATCAGAACAATGAGATATTATCACTTGATAGGAAAGAAGCATTGAAAGAGGAACTCACTGTAGGAATGAGGACTGGAACAGCCTCTGGGAAAATAGTATAGTGACTTCTCAAAATTTTTAAAAAATAATTACAATACAATTCATAGATTTCACCCTGGGAATTAGACCTCAAGATACTATAAGAATAGTAATAATAATAATAATAATAATAAAAGCACACATCTATGTTTAATGCAGCACTATTTACAATAGTTAAATATAAATAACACTGGAAATAACCCAAGTGCCCAGTGAGAGATTAGTGAACAAAGTAATAGTCATATATATAAATGATATAGTATTTCTTGTCTATATAAAAAATGAAATATTGTCTTTTGCAAGAACTTGAGTGGAATAAGAATATGTCATATTATGTAAAAAAATACAAAGGGAAAAGGGCAAATAGTGGAGTATATCACTCATGTAAGGAATATAAAGAAACAGAGAAGTCAGAGAGATAGTACATGGGATAAAGCACTTGCCTTGCATGCAATGAGCACCTGTTTAATCATGTGCCACTGGATGTGGTCCACATATGCACAAAAATACTACACTAAAACATGATAAACACAACCATATTATACCAAGAATGCCAAGATATTTGTCCAGCACAACTTGTGACTACTATAAAAATATATGGCACATATATTTTGGAAATGAGCATATTAAAGTGATGACTTTATATACACAAGAAAGAGAGCAGCTTATTATGATCTGGGTTGGCTTTCAACCTTAGAAAGTTTATGATGCTATTTTTTAAAAATTAAAGTTACAAAAGAAGCTAGGATCTTGAGTGACAGTTCAGAGTTTGAGATAAAAACACACATATGTGCCTAATTAAATAAACAACCAAGTATAATTTTTTCTCTCTATCTAGATTCCCCTTACTCCCTCCCCCTTTTTAACAGGTCCTTTTCCTCCTCTTTGGCAGTGAAGAAAGCAGCATGTTCCAGAATAAACACCACTGATGACTTCTTTTATTAAGTTTTAGCTGCCTTCTAAAAATCTAGCAAATACTGTGAAATAATGCTATCGTCATTAAATACAGTAAAAAAATCCAACCAGAAAATGAGTTAACAATCAAGTGATTAATAAACAAAAAATCTAAAACTTTTTATCATTGTTAATGATAATTCTGAAGGAAAGAAAATTATACATAATGGTTTAAGTACTATTGAAAAGAATAATAAAAAAAGAACATATGCTTTTGAGCCAGAGATCTATCAGTTTGATTTATAACTCTAGATTCAGGGAAGTTATTTAGACTTTCTGAATTCGTTATTAGATTCTCATCTATTATTATTTTTCTGAATAGGGCATTATCAACTTTTGAAGCAGAATAATTGTCTCTCGTGTTAAGTGGTTCTCAGCATTGTAAAATGCTGAAATCTTTGTACAATCATATTCCGACCCCCAGCTTTGAGACAACCAAATAACCTTACAAACATGTAAATATGTGATGCTTCTGGTTAAGAACAAGTTCATTAAGTTCTTCAAGTTGAGAACCTAAAAGAGAGCATTTTCCAGATAACTTTGAGTAATCAGAAAGATGGTTAAAAGAATACACTGTAGTCAGAGTGTCCTGGATTTAACCCCAGTCCTGTCAATAGAACCTGCGTATAGCAAGTAGCTTCCTCTAAATCAGAATATCTCATCTATAAAATCACAATAGAGGTAATAATTGACTCAGCAATTATTGTGAAGATTCGATGAATTATTGCAAATAACTAAGAACTAATTAGGAAGTAACTAGGTAAGAAGTAACTAGGACTTAAATCAAGTCAGCTACATTGGTTGCATCATTGTGGTTATCCCCCCCTCCCATTCACTGTGGTTATTAAAGTTAGATGGCTGAGAGACCAAAGCAAGGGGCGATTGCAAGGCAATAAGATACCTTCTGTAAGAAGGTTTGCAACACAGTCCCCCTCCCTAAGGAAATATTGCGTATATATCAATGCAAGATAAGATAGAAGATGTGAGAATGATGACAGGGTAGCTATGAAAATAGAGCAGCTCTGAAAGGTAATGCGGAAGGAAAAGAGCAGGTTGTCTATACCAAAAAAGATCAATGAACTGCCACTGTGGCTTTTCCAAATTTGAAGCTCTGTTTAGAGGTTCACAAAGTCTAAATGATTTCATCATTTATGGACTACGGTTTTCACCACACTTTGCTAGCACCTTTCTCTAAAAAAACGGTGGCCAGCAATCAACAAAGCCAAAACCTTTTGAATACTATCAAATTCATGACAAAGGGGGCCGAGCGGTGGCACTGGAGGTAAGGTGCCTGCCTTGCCTGCGCTAACCTAGGACAGACAGCGGTTCGATCCCCCGGTTTCCCATATGGTCCCCCGTGCCTGCCAGGGGTGACTTCTGAGCGAAGAGCCAGGAGTAGCCCCTGAGCATCACTGGGTGTGGCCCAAAAACCAAAAAAAAAAAAAATTCATGACAAAGACAACAAAAGAGTGTCAAATGAAGCAACCCAGTCTTACTAGGAAATGAAGTAACTCCCCGTCCACCCCAACACCCCTCATCCCTTACCATTCATTACTTGTTCCTGGCTCTAAATCTAGGCCTCAGTGGTCTGACATTTGAATTTATTCCAAGAATCCCTTCTTATATTTTCCATTAGTACTTTTCAATAACTGCTTTTAAACCCTCATTTGTCCCTTGACTTTTCTTCCCTGTTTTCTACTTGTAAGCACAGAAAAACACTTCATGACTGACTCACTCCCATCTCCTTCATTTTCTAATCTGATTTTTCTATGCCATGAAAAATATTACAAAATAATTATTTCCAAATTGTCCCACAAATAAATGGTGGAGTTCACTTCAAAATCTCTGATGATTCATATATACAAGTCTCTTGTTTCTAACACGGAAGTCTTTTTCTTTACTTTCTTTAATTTTATAGGGGCCACCCACAGTGCTGCCCCAGGGGCCAATGGGTGTGTAGAGATATGCCCAGTGATTCACAGCTAAGCAGTTCTGACCAACTGTGCTAGAAACCAAATATGTGATGCTCAGAGGTCATCAGTGTCACAACCAGTAACGCTCATAACCAACAAGGTTCCACTAGTTGGCAAAAGGGAAGAAACAAGTCTTCATACGGTTTTATGGACTAGCCTGGCGAAGGTAAGTAAGAGACCAAGACATTCACACAGAGGAACAAGGGGAAGAAAACTACTTAGCACCTATGAACTCATGAACCCAACAGTCTTCTTCAAAGATTAAACAACTGCCCAGGCTTTGGTTAAGTAGAATGCCTGTCTTGAACACAGGCAGGGGATAGGGGAGGAGGGAGATGGGGGGCATTGGTGATGGGGATGTTGCACTGGTGAAGTGAGGTGTTTTTTTCTTTTTATGACTGAAACCCAACTAAAAACATGTTTGTAATCATGGTGCTTAAATAAAGATATCACTTAAAAAATTCAAGGTTATTCATGACAGTGACTATACATCAGTAATCATGTCAGGGTGAGAACCTGACATGATACATAGATTTGGTAAGGATGGTCAACTTCCTCTCACTGTGATAATGAGCAAAAAGAGAACCAGAACCATATTTCCCTTCACAGGGAATCAGGTTTCCCATCACACTGAAATCAGACTTGGCATGATATTTGACTAGAATTCAGGACCTTGCTCATGAGCTTGGCATGTGTTCCATCACTCTGAAGTATCTCCCTGGAAATGCTACCTTCCCTCTATCTCCCTTGTAAGTTTTTCAGGAATTACAACAAAAAAAATAAACAAATGGTAACATTGACAACAGTAGTAATATTATGTAGGCTATGTTTAAAAGAATTAGAAAATACAGTTTAAAGAATTATAACTCTGGGTTAAACCTGTGTAAAATAAGTTAAAAATAGTTTGGCAATTTATGTCCTTTATTAAGGCTTGTCTTTATTGTTTTTTTACTTTTTGTGGGGGCATACCACACAAATCATTCCTGGAGGAGTACAGTAAACTATAAGTGGTAAAATGATCAAAATAATCCAGTTGCATGTAGGACAAATGAATTGTTTATGTACTATATAGCTTCCCTAAATCCCAGGCTTTTAGGAAATCGGGAGACTCCATTTACTCTACTTTTCTGGAGATTCACAAATGCAATCTCACCCTGCAGAACTTAAATAATTTAATTCATCAACACCTCCCAAGTAAATGTAAAGATGGAGTATACTTTTAAAGGAAAACCTATTAATGTTATGTAGAATTAGTACACTACAAACCGATGTTGTGAAGAACCAGAATTTTGGTAATATCTTTTTATTTTGGGGGGGATTTTGGGGCCACACCAGGTGACACTCAGGAGTTACTCCTGGCTCTGGGCTCAGAAATTGCTCCTGACTTGGTGGGCCACCTGGGATGTTGGAGGATCAAGCTGTGGTTTGTTCAAGATCAGCCATGTCCAAGGCAAATGCCCTACCACTGCACCATTGCTCCAGCCCCAGTAATGACTTTTTTTAAAGCTATCAATCAATGACTAAGATTTTTTAAAATCAAATGTATATTTTTGCAATAATAATGTCAAATTGCTGTGAAAGCTCCTAAGCATTTACTCTCAATATTACCTTATCTTGTCAGACTTATAGCAAATCTTCAGCTGGTGGATATTGGTTCATTGATCGCAATGAGAGACAACACTGTTCTACCTGTAACCTTGGTGGAATTCACATTACTAAGAAAAAGTCAATGGGATATATAAAATAAGTTCCCACACCCACAAAATGAGTATCTGACATATTAAAGCATAATCCTTTATCCTAAGGATGTAATTTAGAAAGTCACTTTCTAAATCAGCAATCTTGTGATATTTCAAAGTAAAAATTAAGGACAAAATAAAGACCAACTTCATTAATTTTATTTAAAACAGACAGATTCTTATTTGCTGATTTTTTTAAATGGTCAAATTCTTTTCATCCTCTGTGTTTTTTAAATCTGAATAAATGGGGTTGGGGCTCTTTATGAGGGGCTAGTTTTCCAATCTCAGCTATATGTGTGGTTATGCTCATAAAGCATACAAAGCCAAAGTATAACAAAAAGCAAAAGCGACATCATTCCACAAGTCATAAGATTTGCTGGATTAAAATTAAACTAAATCTATACCCAATGTAATCAACCCAATTTGAGGGGTAGAGTAAGGGAAAGAAGGCAGGAAACTTAGAGAAGCGACAGAATGAGAAGAAACAGAGGCCAAAGTGAAGCACTTTGTAAATAGAAGAAGGGCCCTTGAGCTGAAGAATGTGGCAGCCTCTGAAAGCTGGAAAAGCCCTTGTAGTATAAGCAACAACTCAACTTCACAGCTTCACCACTGGTCTCAGTAGATAATGTAAGCCAAGCCACTGAAACTCAAGGATACACTGATATTGGGTTGAAAACTCTGGTATGCCCTAAGCAGTGAGTGGAGTGAGTGCCCACCCTGCTGAAGGCCCTGCAGCTGCACCCATACCCCACAGCCACCATGCAAACCATGCAAACAGCCCAACTTTACTGCTTTGCAACTAATCTCTGTAGAGATGCCTAGCCAAGGAAAACTTCCAGGCACATCTGTTTGGTGGCTGAAAACTCTAGGGTCTTCTTAGAGAGGGGACAAGCAGCCTCCCCCTCCACCCCATACTGCCAGAAACCCCAAGCCACACCTACATCCCACTGTAAACAATGACCCAGCTTCAAGAGTAATCTTGAAAGAGCTAAGAGCCAAGCCAAGTCTCTGAAACTCATTGGCCCAGGTCTACAGATCTTGGAGTTCCTGGAGTGCAAGCATATACACAGCCACTTGAGAACTCCAAAATCCACAATACAACAGCCCCATAGAGCCCCATAGAGAACAGAAAATTAGATGGGAAAGCAGCAGCGAAGCCAACTAAGTTCAATAAACAAAAATAGAAACAGAATACTCACTAGGAACAAATGACTTATACAAACACCTCTGACATTGATTTTAATGACCCTGTTGTGAGATATAACCATTTTCACAAATTTTCTTTTACTGAATATTTTTCAATAATTCTATTAGCCAATTGTGTAACAATAAATATAAAATAAGTGATTTTATACCTGCTAAGGGGGCAGGCTTGCTGAGGGGTGAAAACTGATGACAATGGTGGAGGAAAGGTCACATTAGTGATAGAACTGGTATTGGAACATTAAATGCCCCAAACAACTCTATTATGAACAACTTAGTAAACCACAGTGTTTAAATAAAAATTTAAAAACTAACCAAATCCTTTTGGAATATGAGATATGTCTCTGTAAATGTTTTATGCTGTGACCCATTGCTACAATTAGTAAAAATTCTAGGGAAATAATTCAAAAGGGCTGAAGCACATGCTTTACAGGCAGGAGGCAGAAGGCCCAGTTTCAATCCTTGGTACTACAAGGTCCTGAGCAGTGTTCAGTGTGGCCAAAAATAACAAAGAGAAGGAAAAAAATGAAACATAATACAAATTAAACTCAGATTCTTGCATTAACCATAAGTACAGCAATTAAAGTAAATTATATATACATATATAAAAATATCATTAAATGATGGATCACTTTACAGAAAAACCATAAGAAACAAAAAGAACTATCTCATATATTTAAAGAAAATATATATTTGTCATTTCATATTTCTAAAGGGACCTTAAAGGGATGGAGAGATAGTATAGTTTAAGACGCTTGCCTTGCACACAGCAGAATTCAATCCTGGTACCTTGCATATGGTCCCACATGTAAGCCAGGAGTAACCCCTAATTATCACATTGGGTATAACACAAATGCCAAATAAATAAACTAATTAAAATAAAATTTAAGGGACCCTGGGGGCCAGGCGGTGACCCTGGAGGTAAGGTGCCTGCCTTGCCTGCGCTAACCTAGGACGGACTGCGGTTCGATCCCTTGGCTCCCCATATGGTCCCCCATGCCTGCCAGGAGCGACTTTTGAGTGAATATCCAGGAGTAACCCCTGAGCGTCACCGGGTGTGGCTCAAAAACCAAAAAAAAAAAAAAAAAATTTAAGGGACCCAATGGTCCCATATATATATATATGTCCCTTATATGTGTATATATGGTCCCTTATATATGTATATATGGTCCTTTCCAGATAAACATGTAGTTACTAAAATCCTTTTCGACTTGAGAAAACTAGTTCCAGCCAATTACTGGAGCATGTTCTGTGAATAGAAGACTTTTCTTCACTATTCTCATTAAATACATACTAATAATATACAAAAAGCATATTATCTTATATGTTCCCCTAGATGCTAAGTAGTTTCTAATGATAAATGTAACATGGGCAACCATATGGATCTTTTGGGATGTCAAAGTTTAGCTCCATACATGTCATGTCACACATAACCAATCCC
>PVKC010025904.1:0-16323 GCA_004027635.1 Crocidura indochinensis | reverse complement strand
GAAAGAAAGAAAGAAAGAAAGAAAGAAGGGAGGAAGGAAAAAGGAAGGAAGAAAGAAGAAAGGAAGAAAGAAGAAAGGAAGAAAAAGAAAGTAAAGGAAAGAAAGAAGAAAGTAAAAGAAAGAAAACAAAAAAGAATAGCAACATGAACATTTGTGAAAAGGATTTTACCTTTCTATGAGGTCATTAAATCATTGTCAGAATTATTGTCAGTGGTGAAAATTAGTAGTACTTAATTTTCAAAGAAGATTTATTTAGAAAATAAAGCATCAGACTGCTCTCTTCACTCAATAAAATATGACAACTTTGAAAAAGTGAGTTTGCTTTATTCCTGCTTTGCCCTAGAATTATTTTGACCCGTGGTTGTTAGTTAACTGTAATTTTCTTTCCTATTAGAATCCCAGTCTCCATCTCTAGCAGAATTCTTCACCCTTGTAAGGACCAAAGGCAGACAGAGAAACACGTGTTAGAAGCATACGAAAAGCACAAAGGGAAATAGGCAAACAGCATATTTCAAAATCATCTTTGAGTGTGGGTAGATAAGTTGCAAGCCCAGGATTTTGAATTATGTGTGAAATGAGGGAGAAAACCCATCAGTTTCACTAATCAGTTCATTGAGCAACAGCTTGTCCAGCTTTCCTCACTCAGTATCTCTCATTCCCATGTTCTGTGTCTTTGATCAGTTGATTTGTTAATACAAGATAATTGGCACCTTCTTGTTCATGCAAAAAAGAATGGCCAGAAATCAACTATTTTTTGTCTTTGGACTACAGGATAGTAAATGAAGAATTGCATGACTTACATATGGGGAGGCTATTTCTGTGAAACACTTGGGAAAAAAGAGCTCGATATTTCAGTGAACAAATCAAAGTAAGCAACAAGATATTAAAATGCTGAATTGGATTAGGAAGTTGTTTATGAAAATACATTTTAGCCTGCTATCTATTAAATCAGGCATTCTGCTGCATACTGTGGTGATAAAAAAAATAACAAACTCCATTTGTCAATTACTCTATATTCACCAGATTTTGGAAAGTTACCAAAAGCTTTCTGGACATGATAGATTTTGAATTTTGTTCATTTTAAAGTGTTGTTTTTCCAAGTGAAATAAATTGTTTTGACATCTCTCATATTTTCCGGTCTAACTAGTATGACAAATTGATCATGTGGCCTTGGACTCAGAATTGAATTTAAAAGGACAGGATGAGGCTGCCTGTGGGATGTTGTTGGAACAGGCGAGATAAAGGCACATGGAGAAATAGGAGGGACTGACTGCTGAAAAGAGAAAATGCCATGTTCCATTCTTTCCCAACAAGAAACATTTTCCTTAAGGCAGGAATACACATCATTTGACCACACACCAACTACCTAGTTGTATCATTATCACTCATCTGGAATGAGCATGGAGATATAGGAAGGTGTATCCTCATTTTAATCTAGAAATTTTTTCATAGTTGCTAATCCTCTGCTAGCTGAGACAAAGGTATCTGTCTTCTTAGTAGACTTGTGAGCCAACCACAAGGGCCTATGATTTCTATTGTAGTAGAATAACAGGATATTTTCTGTCCCCTTCACACACAGTTTTTTTAAATTGTACTTATAAAAGATTTACATTAAATTGCATAGTGTTGATATACAGTTACTCTACATCACCTCAACTACTGGTTCTACTTATCACTCATCTGTGTAGTTTTCAACTTTTGCACTCTAGTACCTATAAAACATCACAGGTGCACTAGAAAGTAAGGCTATGTAAACCCACAGAGAACAAAAAGCATTATGTAAACATTTTCATACATATATCCTTTTAACACTTATGCTTCTAGTAGAAAAAAATGGAATCATTTTGTGAGAGTTGCTGAATAGGAGGGAGATAAAGTATATTTAGGGAGAGAAATAACTTCTAATGGTGTCAGTGATCAATGATAGGAATGAAGATACACTACACAATTCTGGACTCATTAGGAACTTAATTTAATTGTTTTTTCTTTTATTATAATGATCCATAGGACAGCAAAAATAAACAACAACTGTCATAGCCTTCCCAGTCACATTTAGAAAGTCTGTATAACAATGCCCAGAAACTACATACAATGCTTTGAAGAAGAATTTGGTGACCTGACAGTCCGCAGAACACCAAGATGTTGGATCTCTAAGGTGCTTTCTTACACATTGGTTTGCTTGAGTGTCAATACACATAGGTCCATATATTTATACATGCATATATGTAAAAGATCTGAAAATTGTAATTCTATATAGTGATGAGCATAGAGATGTGTGTTTCCAGAGATTTTCTTTTTATATTATAAATGACTCATTTTAAAGACCATAACTTTCATAGTTGCTCACAATACATTTGGTGCTGCCACTTATACTGTATTACTCTGGAGAGCAGAGCATGCACTCAGTTAAGTAATCCTTTCCACTCTTCAAGGAGGTTTGGCCTTGTCAACACTTTCTAACAGATTTATAAAAAAATGAGAATCAAATCTGTAGCTTTAACTCAGGGCAAAAGACTTTTCAATATCTTGCATATGGCAATGCCCAAAAACACCTGCATGTATGATATAAAATGCATTTTCATTCCAATTTTCGAGACTGATAGTATTTCGGTTCAGTGATTTCCAGACTGGGTGTAAGGTCAGATTAAAGACCATTGTCTCAAAAAACAAGATTTTGAAGTAAATTTTCAGTTAGATTCAAACTGAAGTTTCACCAATTTAAAGTTTCTACTGAAATAATGTATAGGACAGGCAGTCCAGGCTCAAATGATGTAGAGATTGCATAAAAGAGATGTGGTACTTAAACTGGTCATGGGATAATTCTTCTATTTTCTACAGGGTTTATGAAATGAAAGACCAGAGATTTAGGAAACTACAGACTAGCAAAAGTTTCTGCATATTTTGTGTGACCCCCTTCACTTGGCCATTTGGTGGGTTATATTACTATTGGAGGGAGTGGGGTGGCCAACTTTTGCTGGAAAGACAATAGGAACAAATAAAGTTTATTTTATCTTAACCTCTGAGCATTAGATTAGGTCACCTGTTTATTAGTTCCCTATTCCTGGTGTAGCAATCCACAGAAACTCAATGATTGAAATAACTCCTGTTTGTAAACGTATAGATAAATATGACTGTGAAAAACATATCAGTTGCAGTAGAAAATTATCCCCCAAGTGTCATTTCTTTGGAAAAATTTACTGAGTTTTCTTCTTTACCTTTGCCAGTTTCTAGAATTGTATCCCTAATATTTCTTGGTTTCTAATCTCTTATATCATCCTCAGAGTCAATGATATAGTTATCTTGCTTCCTTGTTACATTACTATTGTTCCTACCAAATCTACTTCTTATAGAGAAACATTAGATTATGTTTAAGACTACCAGATAATCCAGGATGATATTGCCATACACATGATGCAGGCTTCTATTTGCAATCCAGAACATCATTCAGAAAATCTATGAAATCATAGATGGACATCACTTAAGGTTACTACAAGTCATCCAGGAGAAACAAAAATCTCGGTGAAGATTTTCTCCTAAGTGCTAGCTGAGACTTGCTTTTAATTATTCTTTTTTTTGGTTTTTGGGTCACACCCGGCAGTGCTCAGGGGTTACTCCTGGCTCCATGCTCAGAGATTGCTCCTGGCAGGCACGGGGGACCATATGGGGCACCGGGATTCGAACCGATGACCTTTTGCATGAAAGGCAAACGCCTTACCTCCATGCTATCTCCCGGGCCCCACAATTGTCCTTCTTGATATGACCATGTGGGTTTACCATTTTCACTGGAGAAATAAATGCCACTTCTATTTTAAGAGAATGCCTTCCCATAAGTAACTTAGGACTCTGGAAAGGACACAACTCAACATATGATTGAGACAGAGAAGAGGGATGAATAAAGGTTAATAGATAGCGAGATGAAAAGTAAATTTTATTCCTACTCAAACTTTTATTTGGAATATGGTTCTGAAAATCTGACAAAACCCCAGCCCTACCACCTTCAGACTTCTCAATCCAGAAGACCATGGGAGGAGCCTTCCATAAGAGAAGTCATTGAAGTCATACCTTCAAGACTGAGGAGGTAATTGGACAAAATATGTTGAGAAGCTATTACTCTGCAAAGCCCATTTAATAAAATGCATATGAATAAAACTACAAGGAATAGGAAAGTCAGATGATAGGCATCAAGGCCAACCAGATAGCCATTCTTGAATGATTCTGAGAAAATGGTGATGACAAACACAGTAGCCAATGCTGTCATGTGGTGACTAGATTCATTTTGATAAATCATACAGATCATATATATAATTGAAATCTAGCACTGAATCTGAAGACAAGGGCAGCCTTTTGGCTGCATAGCAGTTATTGATGAGTGGATTTTGGGTTATTTTTGACAGAGATAACAACTCAGAACACTGAGACAATGAAGTGACTAATATATTCTCAGAGACTCAACCTTCTGTGCACTGAGCACATAATCTCAAACTTTACAGCAAATCACCTGGTGAGAAAACCAGGATCTATATTTCTGGGTCTATTTTTAGATTATCTCATTTTTATTGTGTCTTTTGGGTGTGATAACTAGTAGTATAGCTTTCCCAGGACTATAAAAATTGCTGGATTTGGACATTGGATTTGAAGACAGAACAAACCCAGGCAAGCTAGCATCAGCATCATTCTTGTATGAAAATTGCATGGTTAACACTCTTCCAGCTATTATTAGGCCAGTTGTCACATTAAGTAGCAACCATCCAAAGCAAAAAAAAAAGTGATGTAACATGATCTAATTACAGCAACCTAAAGAAAATTTCTCTATTTTATCAGAGATAAATCCAATTTTATTGTTTAATCTAATTTAGAATTTAGGGTCAATAGATTGAAGTATATAAAATTCTTTCTTTGGGCTTTAGGGGTCACAGCTGTGCTCTGGGCTTTTTCCTCTTTTGTGCTCAGGGATTATTCATGGTAGTAGTAGGTTATCATTTGGCATACCAGGGATAGAAGTATCATTGTCCTTGTACATGGACATAGAATTATTTCTTATGCTCAAATAAAACTTTTTCTATCCACTTTAGAATATTAGGTTGAAATAAATAAAAACCACTATCTAACAAATCATTATTACTATTAAACGAATCACTGTTATGATATTCATTGGCATTTATGACCCTCAAAATGTGCATACTATACAGACATATAGCACCCTTGAATAATGGTGAATTTAGTTGCCCAGGTCCACTTAAATGTAAATCGTTTCTTTTCAGTAGATGTTACTGGAAAATAAGTTTCACTTAATATCATACTGGGTCAAATATGTGGATGTAGATTCCACAGATAGAAAGAATAGACTATTAGAGATTTGACCATGCATGGACTTTAAGATCATTTTCAAAATCATCTGTATATATTCAAAGATATATATTTTCAAAGATCATCTGTATAAATTCTATGTGTGTCTGTGTGAATGTTCTTGTGTGTATGTGTTTTGTGTTTCTGTGAATGTTCTTATGTCTTTATGTGATATTTTATATAATCTAGTTTAAATTGAAAGAATACAGAACTTGCTTGACTTTCATATTTTATAGAATAACACTTGAATCATTTTTGGATTTTAGTTGCAATTTTTCCTTTTTCTGCACAGACTTTGTATTTCAACAAAAGAATTTTTAGTATTTCTTGTGTTTGAATAAAGGCTGAGAAGGCCTATGGTGGTCCCTCTATTTAGAGTTCACTAACATTGTCTAAAGAACATGACTTTTTCAGATTTGTGCTTTTCAAACTGATACAGATGACATTTAGGAAACACTACGGTTGAATTTATTTTCAAGAGTGTGTGGCATATCTGGAAATAATGTACTAGAATTTTGTTATGCAATTACACTATTATACTCAATTTATAAAAAACATTGTCCCATGTAAATACTTGATGTTTTTAAAGATGAAGAAATGAGACATTTTATAAATGAGGAGACAGGCAACAGAAAACTTGATATAAGTCATTGATAGCAGAAATAAAATTTGAACCTAAGGCAGTCTAGTACTAAGTCAAGGCAGTTCTAACAGGACCCCCTGCATGATTCTGTAATACTCATTCTACTCATCATGTTGTATGTAACTTCTTGGTTATTTTGAACAAAATTTATACTTAGGGGGCCGGGCGGTGGCACTGGAGGCAAGGTGCCTGCGCTAACCTAGGACAGACCACGGTTCGTTCCCCCGGTTCCCCATATGGTCCCCCGTGCCTGCCAGGAGCGACTTCTGAGCGAATAGCCAGGAGTAACCCCTGAGCGTCATCGGGTGTGGCCCAAAAACAAAACAAAACAAAACAAAAAAAAGAAGATTTATACTTAACATAAATATGGTTGTTTGTTATGATCCCAAATTGTTTCTCTTTTTGCAACAATTTTTACTCAAAAGTAGGATTTACCTGCATATTAACTTGCAGATGTCTCACTTCCTAATACCTACCATCTTTGGGATTCTATTTTATTTCATCACAGCAACTCTTAGTCTAAAGTCTAGTCTATTCCACATATGCCAACCTTTCAGTAAATAGAGACAAACAAAAAAAGCATAAATATAAACACAACTATTTGTCAGTAGTTGAAGTTTTTTTGGAGGGCAGTAGGGGTTGCACCCGGCAGCGCTCAGAGGGTTACTCCTTGCTCTCAGAAATCGCCCCTGGCAGGCACGGGGGATACCAGAATTCGAACCACTGTTCTTCTGCTTGCAAGGCAAATGCCTTACCTCCATGTTATTTCTCCAGCCCCAGTTGAAGTTGTTTTACATGAGGTCATAAAGTCCCACTCAAACCAGCTGAAGCAACACATACTTATTACACCCTACTATCATGCAATGGAGCTACAAGAAAGCATGTCTCGGGAACTGTCTCAGGAACTCGCCAGTACTCTCTTCCTTCTAGAACTGCCAATAGATTCTTCCCATAAAATGAAAGATCTCATAAAACCCCATCTTGGAACAGTAAAATGAGGAAAATTTCAGTTCCAGTTGTCTTTGCTTGGGTTTATGATCACTCTTTGGTCCAAAGACTAGTATTATGAACTACAATGTGTTTTATGTTAATAACCTGGATAACCTTTTTTTTCCCCAAATCCTCATAAGTGAATTGGTCATAGTTAAGATGCAGAAAACTTAGAATTACACATCTTGTAAAGAGAAAACAAACAAGCAAACAACAAAAATAAAAAACAAAACCAACCTAATGACTGTCTAATAAGCCACTGCATCCCTGGTGGTATATGGAGGAAGAATATTGTCACATTATATGGATGAATGGATATTTACCAGTATATATTGTTTATAGATATATAGATATAGATAAACAGAGATAGATACAACAGGGACAGAAGAAAAGTTTAATTATGCAAAGTAAATAGTGGCACTTTATTTTCTCCCAACCCTCAAAACTAAGATGTTTAAAGGTTGAAAGATAACATTTCTCCTCTGATTACCTTTAAAGGTAAAAATAAACTGCTAAGACAGGAGAAATACTGAACAATTTTCCTAGGAAGTGAAGCAAAATGTGGAAGCAAAAGTAGTCTTAGAAATAAATTTAAAATTCATAATTTGGCAAATATCATGATAATTCCATTTCTAATTCTTTTCAGTGTTTTACCATTGTAGGTAAATGATACCAAGAAAAATCGAAGGGTGATGCCTCTGTAAACTGGAGGGGCTGATCAATGAGAGGAGCTTTGTTGGGGAGCAAGGTCAAGAGGAAATTTGCTCAACTTCAGACGCATGTGGAAGCAAAGAACAAAATGGAATTGTTATCCCTTCAGAGAGAAGCATATTTGGTTGGGAAATATGGATGAAAGTTACAAAAAAAGAAAGTCCAAGAGAAAAATATTTCATCCAACCAGGCTGCAGGAATGAATCAGACCAGAACTGGAGACAGAGTTAAAGTGCTCTTAACCAGCACACTCATGCTGGGATGCTTTGACCTCGGCTGCTCTTGAGAGAAAGAAAAACGCCTTTCCTGCTTGCTGCAGAACAGAGTCTTCAGCAAAGACTGTGGGAAGCCTACAAGTTGTGCATCCTAGATTTTACCACACCTGAGCAAAAATCTAGCAAAAGTGTGTGGCCACTTGAAATCTGTACAGAAACTAAATATGTCCAGTTAAGCTTTTGATCTTTTTCCTCAGATTGACACTATGTCCATACATTTCTGACTTCAAGATGAACACAACACACATCTCTGAGGGATCTTACAACCTGTCCAAGCTTAGCTTGGTGTGAAGTGTAGGGATCTGCATTTGAAGAAAACTGCCAAAGAATATTGACATTGCTAGGATCGTCTGAAGTAGCTGGGCTAGGAAGGCTTCCAGAGTCATTGCACTATGTCACTAATGTGGGAGCTCATCTTCTGAAGTTTTCTCTAAAAGGCTTGGACCATGATTGAAAGTTTATCTCAAAATAAACATATCGTGTCATTCAACCTGTTATGGAAAGCACTGGCTCATTTACAAAACTCAGTATATGACTGTGATTGAACAGTTATCAGAAATGGATGATTCCAAACGTGTGCAGAGAATCAAATCCCATTGTGATGCACAGTGATAGAGGACCTTGACTGGACTCCCACACCAAGGAAATAATTCTTCAAAAGCTACAACAGTGATTGTTGAATACCAGAATGGCAGCCATCCACAGCTTGAAAAGTTTGCTGTTTAGAAAAGAATCACTGGAGTTTCCTTTTAAAAATATTGATGCTTGGAAGCTTCAAATGACGGAAAACCTTCAGTTCCGGATTACGAAAAAGACATTGTCATAGCTACATAGACTCACTCTTTTCTCAAACAATACATAAACCAAGCCATAAGAGATCAGCCCACAACAGAAAATCAGCCATCTCAGGAGGAATGGTAGGCCAATCCCCAACCCTGCTGAAGCCAGGACTGCTGCCTCTATCTCCCACAATTACCATTTTCCCAATGGCCCTGTCTCATCACTGATCCTCTATGATACCCTTCAAAGACACAAATGTAATCAAAGTTCAGGTATAAAAGGTTTGTGACTGATATCATCAGGGAATTTTGGAGCTAGTATGGGCAGCCTCTCCCTGTATCTTCCTTCTTCCAAAAGCCCAAGCAGCTCACTACATGCCTCTAAAACCTGTAATATCAGTAACAGTGCTGTGAATCAGTGGAAAACTTCACTTGTTTAATGTCACCATCCTTATAGGAAAATGCCAGTTTACTAGAATAAATAGCTAAGAAGTCCTTACTAAACTTTCTGACATTGTATTAGTGACTTCATTGGAGATATAATAATTTTCACAAATGTGTTAACTACTGTATTTTTTCATTTATCTTTCTTTATTTTACGTTCTTATCTTCCCTTTATGTTTTCTTTCTTTTTTTTTTTTTTCAGAAACTTTGCTTTCACTTATCCGGAAAAATGTATTACGTATCAACAATTTTCTTTAAATAAAATGTAAAAAGTAAAATATAAAAAGGAGGAGAGTGAGGAACATTGGAGAGGAAGATTGGGGATGATATATGGAAGACATCAAAGGTCTTAGACACCTTGGTGATGTAGAAGTGACAGTCTGTGTACATCAAAACTGGAAGAGTCAATATTAGGATAGTCATGTGATCTGCACTATAATTAGGACGTTTTCTTCATATTCTTTTTTTAGGAGGTAGGGTAGGAAGGAGAGATACTGCTACTGATAATGCTTCAGAGGGGAAACTGAATGTCTGAAAGTACTATCAACAGCTTTGCACATCATGATACCTAAATTCAAAAAAAATAAATTAATTAAAAATGTTAATTTCTTGACCCCTCTCCAAGAATATGGATTTAATTGCTATGAAATTCACCTTGGGCATTTGCAGTACCAAAATCTTAAATGTTCTGATCTCTGCCACCTTGATTTTTGAAGACCTTGTTTGAGATTCTAGAGTGACTCTCCTTTCCACAGCTAATTGCCGGCTAATGGCTACCCTTTGGACCTGCCTGCCCTAATTAGGTACAGAATCACACAGATAAATAGGAACAACCCTGATGCCCCAAAGTGTTTTCTCATCATTTTAACGAGCTGTCCTTAAGCATGCTACATAGACCCTTTCCCATGGTACTCATAGAAAGAATTGTTCTTAGTTTTACACTTTGCTTCCTGATCCTCCCTTGTGCCTTTGGTATTGTAGCACTATGGCTTTGCATGTTCTCGTGTCTTGGAAGGACACCTGTAGGACAAGGTGTTTTCTCAATGACAGAAGCATCTTTATTTATTGGCCTAATTATTAAAATTTATCATATATACTATTTTTGAAAATATTGTCAGAATTTTTTTCCAATACAAATTAGAAGCAACTTAAGAAAAAAATTTAAAAAAAGGGGGGGTCGGGCGGTGGCGCTGGAGGTAAGGTGCCTGTGCTAACCTAGGACGGACCGCGGTTCGATCCCACAGTTCCCCATATGGTCCCCCGTGCCTGCCAGGAGCGACTTCTGAGCGAATAGCCAGGAGTAACCCCTGAGCATCACCGGGTGTGGCCCCCAAAAAATAATTTTTTAATTGTCTAGCAAACTTCCCATTGGAGAAGGTTGATTTCCAAATGAATAAAATAAAATGAAAAACATCTGTTTGCATACTTGTTTTACTTCCACCATTAATGGATCATTGCTAGGTGAAGGTAATTTATAGGAATTACTCCCTTCATTTGTTGTTTATTGGAATATTTGAATATTTATGATAGAAAAAGTGCTTTAAAACAAGTCCCTAAAAACACAAACTCTACCTATAATTTCCTCAAGTTTCTAGTAAGGAAGAGTGTATACAACAGTATATTGAAAATAGCTGTAGCTAGAAATGGAGCAGAGAAATACAGGGTCACAGGCCTATTTTTCTATATCATTTCTATGTTTACCCCCTCCTACTCTGCATTGTTTGGAAAAACTACACTTCGAACTAAGAGTAACACAAGTATTTGTGTTGGGGTTGAAGAAATACTTGTTAGATATTTTTTAATGTACGGAAAAGATACGATAACTTTAATAAGAGTTTGAATCAAAAGTTCACTTTGTGGAAATAATCTAATAAACTGAGAGGTGAATTGAAACTCTACATATAAGTAGGCATATAAGATTGTCAAAATAGCAATAGAATGAAAGCTTCATAAAGGAAGAAATTTTTGTGGTTTGTTTTCACTACAAAATCCCCGCACATTGAATCATTTCTGGCAACCGCTACTTGATGAGTAAATAAATACTAATTAATTTGGAATTAAAGTATAATAAAAGGAATCATCTGTCAAGACAATAGTTCAAATTATAGAAGAAAATAAACACAGAAATTTTCCAGATCAGTTTTGACTGTCAGAACTGATAGATCTTTCCTACACAGAGTGACCAGTAGAAATGCTTTGTTGTTGTTTTGGTTTGGGGGCCACATCTGACAGTGCTCAGAAGTTACCCATGTCTTTGTGATATAGGATCACTCCTGGCAGGCTCTCTAGACAATATGGGATGCCATGGATATCACTTGGGTCTATAACAATCAAGTTGAATGCCCTCCTCCCCCATTACTATTGCTGTTGCCCTACCACATGTGTTTTGACTGGATAGTTGAAATGTGCCTGCTCTGAGGTGAGATACTCTCTAAGTATAAAACATAGTATGGGCTTTGAAGACCTCCAAGAGGAATGTAAAGCTTTATCATGAACATTAATTATATTGACTTGTTGTAGTGATATTTCTGTTCAATTAGGTTAGATAAATATAATCTCAAAATTAGTTTTACCTTCCTTGTCTTCTGTTATTTGTGTTTAATGGGGCTACTGGAGAAACACAATATTTTAAATGTGTCTTATGATCAGGATTCACGATATTTTTATAGTACATTTCACTGAACTATGTGTGTCTGTGACTGTATGCATGCATGAACTCAGAGTATATGTTGCATTGTTTCTTCTCTCTTTGATTAAATTCAGACATCTCTGAGTCAGTGACAAACTACTTTTACCTCATCCCTTTGAAAGCATATTTTTAAGACATGCAAGTGCATTTTATCCACACATTTAGCTACCTGTATAATTACTGTGTTTGTTTTTTAACAATGCCTGTTATATTTCCTGTCTCTCGAATTATTTAGTAATCTTCGGGAGGACAAAGGACATTTTGTGCAAGACTACTACTGCTCTTGGTACTAGAACTTTCTGTGATCTCTGTTTCACTCTTAATAAACATGAATGAATTATTGTTTTATTCACTTACCAAGAAAACCTACTTACTTGATTAAGATTTTGTTGAATCATTTAGTGTATTAGCAATCAAGTAACAATCTTCAGTCATTTCTGGTCCACTCCCTCCCCTTGCAGAACATGTGCCCCTTTTGGTTAATAAAGAAAGAAATAGAAATAAGAAACTTAAGGAAAAAAGTAATCTGCTTATCTAAACTTTGTCCTTTCTTTCTAGGTAGCCTTGGGGTAAAATTTTTAGTGACAAGAAGAACAATAAGGAACTTAATTAGTTTTTTTGAAATGCAAACATGCCATAATTAAAAGCTGAAAATGCTTTTAAAATATAATTTGTAAAACAAGAAGGTACACTAATTTGATTATCAGCATTTCTCCAAATTGGATCAATTAGCTTTCTTTCTAATTAATGGTATGTTTAACCCTAAAATCAGCACACAGCTCAAGTTAGAATCCTCATCAAGCACACATGAAATTCAATTGAAATGCAATGAAACTCATTGCATCACATTGAAATGCAATGCTCATGCATGGGCAAAATTTAACTATTTCGATAGACGATACCAGACACCAACAAACAAGAAAATTTTCATCTGGTCTTCAGTGATGAGACCAGACTATTTGTGTCTTTTACATAAGTTATGTCTCATAACTGATCTCATAAACAGTTATGATACAAGATCCTTGAACCTTAATTTTTAAGTGTGACTAACTATGGTCAAAAGTAAAACATTATTTCAAATGTTCCAGATTAGATGATTAGATTATTTAGCTTTACTTTGAAGAAGATACTTAAGTTTTAGTTGGCTCATAAGCACGTAAAACATTTGGAAAAACCATAGTCCAAAATTTTGCAGATGGGATCAAAATGACTTATATACCACCAAGTAAAGAATTAAGTCTGACAGGGGCCTGGGAGATAGCATGGAGGTAAGGTGTTTGCCTTTCATGCAAAAGGTCATCGGTTCGAATCCCGGTGCCCCATATGGTCCCCCGTGCCTGCCAGGAGCAATATCTGAGCATGGAGCCAGGAGTAACCCCTGAGCACTGCTGGGTGTGACCCAAAAACCAAAAAAAAAAAAAAAAAAAGGAAGAATTAAGTCTGACAAACAAGATTCTGCAACTTGCTTGGGGAGAGAAAAAAAAAAAAAGGTAAATCAGCTGTGAAACTTTACTCAGATCTGTTAAAATTTCCAATTTCAACTTCAAAGACATGGATGGACTCAAGAAGATAAGCTCTGAGCTTCCCAAACAATATTATGAATCCAGGAAAATGCTGTCATTAAACCAAAGCAGAGCCATTGACAGAAATAATTAAACACAAAAATAATAATAAGTTTACTGTAATTTATTTTAGCACCTCATGCCCTGTTTGGGCCCTAGTATTACAGATTCTTCTCTCATCCATGACTTCCATATAAATAAATAGCTTCTCCGGGTCATATGCCTCAAGGTCCTGTTTTCTGCTAGTTGACAGCAAGCTTAGGTAATCTGTATTAAAATCTTATCGCACAAGTAACAGAAAAATATTTTAATTGATGCCTTCCAGAGACGTGACTTAGCTGCCCTGTGCTTGCACAGATATAAAAGGTTAGAGCCTACAAGTCTGACAATCCACTGAGTAAACATAATACATCTCTCTGGAGCTTGAACCTTATTTGAATATTACATTCTCTGAACAAATGTGACTGCTTTGACCTAGGGACTAGTTTAAGTTCTTAGGGTACCCCAGCAAAACACTGGAAAAAACTCTACTTTTTGGGAGTCAAGTCAAGTTGTGGTTTCAGAAATAAAAGCAATAATAAAAATTACAGATTGTCCAAGAAACAGCAATACCAGATAGAAAAGAAAAAAAAAACGCTCATGCAATGCAAAATTAGCAGTTTTAATGAGCTTCTTTGAAGTAGATGTACTTTACCTGAATGGCCTGTGTCCTCTCAGGTCATTGAGTATGTGCAGAGAATTTTTTACATAGTTCTTTGTTTCTGCTAAGAAAAGTGTTTCATTGATAATGTTCTACAAGAATAACATCTTAGCTAGGGCTAGGAGATTGTACGAACTTCTACAATTGCAGCAAGCAGCTTTCATTAATCAACTGATCTAGGATAGTAATTACTCAACTCTGAAAGCTGGTATTTGAAATTAGAGATGTGATATAAAAATATACACAAATTCAGTAAATAGTTATTGTAAGTCAATAAGAAAAAGTAGAACATTTGTCTTTTTCCTTTAATCTTCCAGGGTTGTTTTTTCTTTTCTTTTTTTTTTTTTTTCACTTTTCTATTCCTTAACTTTCTTGAATCTAATGCATTGGTATAAACCCTGTTTATTTAATCCATCAGCTAAAGCTCAGAGAAGACCAGAACCTACATTTATGTATAATGTATTGACAAGATAATAGAACATGATTGGGATAATATCTAGAGAGAAATCTTACTTTGCTCTAAACATTGTAGCCCTGTGGCCAGAGAGGCTACGGCATTCCTTACTATTGGTACTGAAATGTCCTTTGACCTGTCTGATTAGAATTTATCCACATTGCTTTATGGGACTATGAGTAAATTACTATTCAAATAGAAGGTGATAATAAAATGTGGAATAATTTTGATAAAAGGCCAGGAGAAATTTCTGAGCATGGAGCCAGGAGTAACCCCTGAGCACTGCCGGGTGTGACCCAAAAACCACAAAAAAAAAAAAATAGGTTGACACTAAATTGCAAAACATTTTGTTTACATTAACTCTAGTCAAGTCTTAAGAGAATGCTAACCATGTGCTCTCTTAATCCTTATCTGGGTTGCAAAGGTAAGATATATTAACTATAATATTTCAAATCTGATTGGATGCAAAGAAAATAATGCCATAACTTCTGGATTTTTCAGAGTCCAAATTAATAATCAAATAGACAAATAGTCACCATGTCTACTCCCAGCCAACTCCATACACTCTTCTTGAAAAAAATGTAAACCAAGGCCTGAAAAATAATGGGTACAACCAGTCACGCAGTTGGT
Source organism: Crocidura indochinensis (assembly GCA_004027635.1). NCBI lineage: Eukaryota > Metazoa > Chordata > Mammalia > Eulipotyphla > Soricidae > Crocidura > Crocidura indochinensis. The sequence goes on along the minus strand of PVKC010025904.1, from coordinate 1,100 downwards.
AGCTGCCACTATCAGGAGAAGAGAGTGGGTGAAGTCCTTGCCAAATTGAACAAAACTCCAGGTATGTGAGTATCTTGAATGATATCCCAAATTTTTTTTGGAGTGGGTGTGGGCATCCTGCCCACATGTTCTTATACTACCAGTATCCCTGACAGTAGAAAACATGCTCCACAAAAGCAGCATTAACAGCAAAAGTGCTTGAAATTCTTGGACCAGAGCCATATTTGTAGTCATGCAGCAATTCCAATTTTGTTTAGTATTGCCACTCCCAAAGCAACACACTAATTTCAATGCCAATGTGTATCCGAAACCACCTAAAGATTAGAAATAAAAGAAGTAACATAATAGTAAATAATCAAAACAAGGGCTTAATAAACCTAACTATTACTTAATGACTTCATTACAAGATATAATTTTTTTTCAAAAATTATTTTATTATATAGTTTTCTTCTCTTTTATAATTTTTCAATATTTTACTCCAATTCACCTGTAGACAAATGTTTTATGATCAACTATGTCAACTATGTGGTACATTTTCTTTAAATAAGGTAAATTAAATTTTGAAAAAATAATCAAATAAACATCAAATGTATTAATAAAAGAGAAGTAAAAGGAGCTTTATTAATAACATGTTTAAGCCCTATTTATGTTCTTGGGAAATTCCATTATGTAACTCATGTCTTTAGATATTTGCTGATAACTGTATTTTAAGGACTGGGGTTATAGTACAAGAATTAGGCCACATACTTTGCATGTGTCCAACTCTAATCTATCCTAGCATCACAATGCCTCTACAGTATCTCCAGGAGTATATTTGATGTCCCTCAACATTTACCAGCCTCAGTGCCTCAGGATTAAGGCCAGAGCATCATTGTTTCTTGGGTCATATGTAATATTTAATGTATTGGGCCTGGTTAATAGAGTATCAGCAGTAGTGACTCTTGGGCTCCCTTTGCATTGCTTGGAATCAGATTAGAACTGGAAAACAGAATAAAACAAACAAACACCAGAAATAAAAACAAAATAAAACTATATCCAAAACAAGACAAAGATTGGAAAAAGGAGAAGTCAGAGTAAATCATAATTGTGCCTAGAGAAAT
>PVKC010025903.1:0-16317 GCA_004027635.1 Crocidura indochinensis | reverse complement strand
GTCCTGAGCACTGCTAAGAGTGAACCAAAAACAGACAGAAAATTAAGAACTACTTAGTGAAATATCTTAAAGAATCTTCTTTCTTTGTAAATCAGAAGACTTAAGAATTTTACAATCTCCGGGCCCGGGAGATAGCATGGAGGTAAGGTGTTTGCCTTTCATGCAAAAGGTCATTGGTTCGAATCCCGGTGTCCCATATGGTCCCCCGTGCCTGCCAGGAGCAATTTCTGAGCATGGAGCCAGGAGTAACTCCTGAGCACTGCCGGGTGTGACCCAAAAACCAAAAAAAAAAAAAAAAAAAAAAAAAAAAAATTTTACAATCTCCATGGCAACTTATAGAAGCTTATAGAAGACCTAGAGAAATTTTCAAATTTTTAATTTGGTTCTCTTTATATGACACAACACTGCCACTTCAGGGAAAACTCTAGCAAATGTATTTTTTAATAAATAAATAAAATGGGGTAGCAGGACTCCCTTGCTCGTGATCAAATGTTTAGCTCTCATATTTAATGTATAGGTGTTAAGCAATGCACAAGTCACTCTACAAGCTTGGCCAGCCCCTGACCCCTTCTTTCATTTCATTATCATAGTCCCAGCTTACAGAGGAAATAGATTCCCTTCCAATCACTTCCATTCAAGGATATTATGTTTCTGTATAAAAGCTTAGACTCACTGATAGGTACCATGAAAATATACAAATGAATATAGTAGATAAACCTGTGCCAAGCACACATTTGGCCTTGCTCTATGACTCGGCGTGTTTTCAAAGTGCTCTAAAAGCAAAATAATGCTTTTGGAGCCAGCCAGAACATATTTTTAAATTCTCGGTGCCAAGATCTCTCCAACTCAGCTACTAACTGACAATGGTTGGCAGTCCTGAATTCATTCAATCCAAGTGTACATGGGCCTCACATTCAGTATAATGGCTGGCTCAATCTTGAGGGGGAGAAGTAACAAGAATTCCACAGAAGTTAATGGGTCATATTCCTCTCAGTGTGGAGCAAAACAAAAACAAACAAACAAAACAATGGAATCTACTAAACACAAACTGTTCCAAATTAACTTTTCTGGTGACTCTACACTTACTCAATGTGTAAACCATACTTTTGAGTCAAGAGAAGTATTCATAAGACTTTATTAACTTTTATTCCAATTTATTCTGTCATAAATTTGTATTTCAATTAAATTGTAAGGGACTAACTGATAGACTAATAAAGTGTGACATCAAAAGGAGAAGGGTAAACAGAATCCTACATGAATGTTTAGGTTAGAGCATAAGCAAATTTAGTAGTTCTACAATTTTTAAAATAGATTCCTCATGTAAATAAAACATAAAATTTTAGCAGTAATAAACTGGTAGGTGCCAATCAAATAACATTACCTTTGATTTGGATATTAAATGTGCCATTCTTCAAGCTCACATCTATTTCTACTTAATTTTTACATTTGTCTGTCTACTTTCAGATGCCTGAAAAGTTCTAGTGAAGCAAACATTTTAAACATGTAAATTGGGACTAAAGATTTTCAAAATAGGGGCCGGAGAGGTGGCGCTAGAGGTAAGGTGTCTGCCTTGCAAGCGCTAGCCAAGGAAGGACCGCGGTTCGATCCCCCGGCATCCCATTTGGTCCCCCCAAGCCAGGGGCAATTTCTGAGCACTTAGCCAGGAGTAACACCTGAGCATCAAATGGGTATGGCCCGAAAAACCAAAAAAAAAATTTTTTTTCAAAATAAAAAAAATGACCCTTGACACTAGACACAGAGAATACTAAAAAACAAACAAACCAAAAAAAAAAAAAAAAAACAAGTAAATGAATAAGTCTGAAATACTTTTCAGACAAATTTACAGATTAACTCATTTGTTAAAGCTAATCTGTTTACAACAAATCTGAAATCAAATGTAGACATTGAAATATTGTGTATTTCTAAATACACACACAGAGCCAGATAGTACTGCAATGCATTCAAATAACCCTAGTTCCATCTCCTGCAGTGTGCACTGTATCCACTGAGCCTCACCAAGCATGAACTCTGAATGCAGAACACATCAACCAAAACCCAATACATATATAAATATATGTGAAAATATTGTCAGTCTTTTAGAAATAGTAGGCAGAACTTTACACGTGCTGAAAAGGAGTACAATAGTGTAGAATCTTTCCATCCCATCCAATTACGAAATTCACCAGACAACAGCCTGCGAAAGTTGTTCTTCAGAGGACTACAGCTTTCAAAAACCAGCTATTTTAATTTCCAATATTAAAAATGTTTGAACTGAATTATCCACAACCGCAATTTAAATAAGACTGTTCCTTATTTTATAAAATTGAATGGAAGCAAATGCTAAACCTAGATGAAAGAGTATGTTTGAAAAATATTTTGACCTCTATTTCCAACAAAACCATAATCCTTCTCTTAAAACGTTTTATATTGCAGTACTGAATATTCATATCTCTTTGTATTTGACTTTGTTACACCCAATTTTATTTTAACTGACATCAGTCTGGCCTAAAATTCTAGAAACCAGGTCCTGTCTAGAATGGAGAGTTTATATCTCAATAGAATTTTCTTTTCTTAGAGGCAATTGTAGAAGAGCAGAAATGGAATCTGTCATTCTAGTCTCAGGCGAGAGTAAATTGACCAGGAATTTTCATAGATTCATTTGCTCAGCTTACTACAATTCTAGAATCAAAATAGCATTCTCTGGACTTGGTTGTGAAAGTGGTATTTGTTAGTTCTCACATTTGGGGTGAAATAGTTACCCCCAAGTAAGAAATAGGAATGTCTGTCCAAGAGGTGTGGAAGCGTCTGCCACAATTTCCTTTCCAGAGCTTTTTTCTCTTGCTGGGTTGGTGCATCTGGAATTTCTTCATTTCCTTATGAAAATGTTGATGTTTTTCAGTCTTTCTGAATTTTGATGGTGATAGTCAGATGTCTGTGGCCACCTAGGTGCCTGGATGAGAAGCTGACAGTCTTCAGGCCCACTTATTCTGCTGTTTGTCAAACATGACCAGAGATGTAAAGGCAGATTGGGTAAAGTTAATCCGCATAGACAACATGTTAATGTTTAGTCTGAAATATTTTATCTGATTTTTTGACATTTAGAGCCCCCATCCTAGAATTGTCAATCCTTCTTTTCCCCCAACAAAATGAAGTATGGACTATATTTCATATATTGTACAGAAAAAAGTCTTCTTTTGCATATGAATGTCCAAGAAAAGTGTAAGAAACCTAAGTTAACTGAAATTGAGAAGGATCACCAATTTACTCCCATCATACATAAGAAATTCCTTGAGTAAATATGCATCACCTTTACACATCTTATCCTATTACCTTATTGCACTCATATTTTTTCTGTACAGTAAAGAGTAATTATGGAAAAAATACAGAAATTGACCTGATGGTATTGATTAGTTAAGTTTGAACTGATCATTTCACTATTCCTGAATATGTCTCTTTTTAAGCTGCTATAGATTTATGAGTTTCTTAGACAGATTAAGGCCAAACAGCAGTTAAGTGTTCAAGGCAGTGAAAAGATGGTTCCCCCAAAGGAAACCTTTGACATGAAGTTGGTTTTATTATTAAGGAATATCTGGGTAGCCAAAGATGTAAATGGAGTACTTGAACTTACCCACCCTTTGGTATTCCATCATTCCAGTGTGACTGCATGAAGTCTTTGAGTTAAAGATGAGGCATATAATCTGTTCGCTGAAAGTTAGACTTTTCTAATTTATTAAGTATCCACACATCAAGGAGAAAAATGACTAGAACAGCTTATAGTTGCTTACATTGGACAGCAGCCAAAACAAAACATTCATTATTACTGGGTAAACGTTTGTGTATATAAGTAGACTGATTTTCAGATAGAATGCATGTATAGACTCAGCATCTGGAAAACTTCTAATAATCTTCAAAATCTTGGTTCAATTTTTAACGGTGGACTAATCACAGCTATTGAAATGCTTGTACTGCACTTTCACAAAGGATGTTTTGAGTGAAGTAAGGCTAGCATCATTGGAACTTCTCTGACAGTGTTTCTTCTAACAGGTGTTGGGACTAGCAACAGAGTTAAGGAATTAATAAATGAAGTTGCCTTTGTCCCACTATTCTCACTGGTGTATTTGTCATATACATATATTTTTGTTTCATTTTCTACTATGTTTACAAGTTTTCATGCATTTTCAAAATGATTATCAATATAATTTATTTGATTATTCTGATAAGGAAAAAATTCTTATAGAGCTGGAATTTTTAATGAACAGCTTTTCCCATATTATATTTTATATAGGCATTCATGATTGTATTATACATTTTTGATTTTAAGATGTGTACAATTTTTAATTTCCAAACTTCCAAGGGAATCTTCAAAATCATCAAACTTTAAATTGGCATAAAACTTTAAATAGCGGGTCTGAGAGATAGCACGGAGGTAGGGTATTTGCCTTGCATGCAGAAAGATGGTGGTTCGAATCCCAACATCCAATATGGTCTCCAGAGCCTGCCAGGAGGATTCCTGAGCATAAAGCCAGGAGTAACCCCTGAGTGCTCCAAGGTGTGATGTGTGACTCAAAAACCAAAAATATTTTTAAATAGCACTAGTAAACATTATTTTAAAAAATAATAGTAACAAATTAACAAATAGTTCTCAACAAATAAGATTGGTAGAAGGCTATTTTGTTTGGTATATGTATTGTATAGCAACTACTGCAAAACAACAATGCATATTTTTGCTTTCTACTTTTTGTCATAAAAGTAAAATTTCTCCTTTGATATTTTAAGTTGCCATTCATGGTTGTAGATGCATACAAGTGTAAAATATTCAAAGAAAGTTTAACAAGAATGTTTCTCATTTTATACTTTATTCTTTCTCCACTCCACATATTCATTCCATTTGTCTGGTTTCTGCAACCATCCAAAGTTGGCAAATTAATAACCAATAAGGTACAAAACCCTTCCATGTGTAATTTCATTTCCACAATCTGTCCCAAGCTTGAATAGCTACAAATATCTATTATCTTATTTTCTTGAAGCTACCTCAATTTTGACATAGTCAAGTGAGTTTACCATCTTTAGCCATCACATGTACCACTCATACCATTACTCAACCCTAACCCATAGCCCAAATCTGAGAGATATTTTTGTATGTATTAAACTGGCTTTCCCTTAAAATTTTATTTAAAAGACAATATATCTGATAAGGACCAGAGACATAATACAGCTGGAAGACTCTTGCTTTGCATACTCCCAAACTGAGTTCAATACCTGGTACCTCCTAAGGTTTCCTGAACACTGCAAAAAATTATTCCTGAACACAGAACAACGAATAATCCCTGAGCACTGCTGACTGTACCCACCACCACCACCCACAAAACAAAAACAGAATACATTTGGGATTGGGAGATAATTTAAAGCACTTGTTTTGCCCAAAACTGAACCTGGTTTGATCCCTGGCAGCCCATATGGTCCAACAAGCACCATTAAAATACAAATAGTGCTCCTGAGCTCAAAGTCAGAAATAAATCCTGGAGAGATGGACTTCAAAATAAAAATAATAAGTAATTCTATTGATTAAAATATCTGCTAAAGCATGGTAGTATTTATTATCCTTTTGTTTAAACAATTGTGAACTAATATTGATTAATTCATCAGAAAGTAATTCACCATCTATCTTCCCAATTAGCAAGTACCCATGGCAAAGTAATCCTTGAAAATGGTTGAAAGATACATGACATATTACTTTACATTTATTATTCAACAACCATAGAAGTTATTACCATATTCATAGTTTACATATATAATGAATAAATTGTTTTAGAGAGATTTTGAAAGGTATGCAAATTATAGATCTAGTAAGAGGCTGGGAAATAATTTTATTTAATTTGTAACTCAATATCCATGTTAGGTCTTAGATATAACACTATACTTCCCCCATTTTTTGAATGGAATTTGGCATATGCTTAAAAATACAGATTTGAAAGACAACAAAATTGGTAAGAATTACTTCACAACTGATTATGTTAATTACAAAGTCTTAGTTCCAGGTTTGTAAAATGCAGTGATGGAAAGCTCAGAGAGGAGAAGGCACTTTGCAAAGTAAACAAGAAAAACAGATAGCTTACTTAGCTAGTAAATATTTGTTGTTCCATAAAATATTAGGCAAATGAAGCCATATAGATTAGATTTACTCTACATAAATTCTCACTTGTTTGTTCATTGTTTTTGGGCCAGAGTCAGAGACATTCGGGGTTTACTCCTGCTTCTGAACTCAGAAATCACTACTGGCAGGTTTGGAGGACCATATAATATGGAATGCCTGGGATGGATCCCTGGTCTACCACATGCCATAGGGGATGCCTGGAATCAAACACAGTTGGGTCCCAGGTGGGCAGCATGAAAGACAAATGCCCTATCACTGTGTTACCACTCCAGTCCCTAGGTAAAATTTCTTAACTCTTGCTAGTTACAAAGAAAAATATTTATCATGTAAAACAAAGCTTCAACTGGTATACTTGCAATGCAATAACACAAGAATTTTTGAACAATATGATTACACAGTAGGCACTGATGAATAATATTTCCTTCTCCTTTTCTTCTCTCTCCCCCTCCCCCACACACACACAGTCAAGCAGTCAAGCCTTGTACCATAATGGAATCCACATATTCATTTGAAGAAGATGTGAAAGTTATTTTTTGCTTAACCACAGTACTACTACAAGATTAGTTAAATTAATTAAATTGTTAAGAAATACCATGATACTCTTCTCAGTCAAACTCTAACCTATCCCAAATCTAATGAAAAGGCAGGAGTTTCTCCTCATATTAGTTGAACATGAGAAGCACTTATTTAATTCAAATTCTAGGAAAAAAACAGCATTTAAGGAGTTCTGGATTAGTTGCTACCATTTTGTAGCTCAGATCTAAAAAATTCAACAGGACTATTTTTGTTCTGTTTTGTTTTGTTTTGGGGCCACAACCTGTGACTCTCAGGGGTTACTCCTGGTTAAGCGTTCAGAAATCGCTCCTGGCTTGGGGAATGCCAGGGGATTGAACCGCGGTCCTTCCTAGGTCAGCCACATGCAAGGCAAATGCCCTACCACGGCCCCTCAACAGGACTATTCTGAAATGCTAGGGCTGCCCTCTTTCTTCCAACTTTAGCAGATTTATTCACCAATATTACATTACCCTTTCCACATATGCCCCTTCCTTAATTTTTTTTTCTCCCACCCCAGAATGAGAACATTTTTTAAAGGATAATTTGTTGCTGATATTGTTGGTTTTGGTCAAACGCAACAGAGTTCATGGCTTGTGCTGGGTTTTGTTCAGGAATCACTCCTGGCTTTACCAAGATAAGCATAAGTGGTAAGATGAAACCCAGGATGGCTGTATGCAAGGCAAGTGCCTTATGTACTGTGCTACTTCACTGGCCTAAGAGAATAAAAAACATTTTTAATCATTAACTTTTACAATTATTTTACAATTTATTTTATATAGTTTCAAGTTTATTTTTAAGGCATAAAAGTTACAAACCTAAAACCTTTCTTTGATCAACACCCTCAACTCAATTTCCTGCGAAGAGGCACTATTGATTTGTCATATAGTTAACTTAAAATAATTTACATGTATACATATTTCATTAGCAAAAGCATACATTTCTTTTGTACTTCATCCTAATATATCTGGAATTGTTTCCTCATCTGGATCTTGACATTTTTCTTTCACTATTGTTTCAGATAACTGCTCATACTAGAAAAAAAATTATTCTAGTTCATTGCATTTAACTGCTGTATAAAGAGATGAGAACTTTTTATCTTTTATTACTTTGAGATCAGGGTACCTCAGCTCAATTTTAATTATCAAATTATTTCATTTTTTTCTTAATGAGTTTAATGTTCATAGCGTATATTTCGGTCTTGTGATTATGTTGTACATCAATCTACAATATATATTTTATTTCAAACTTGTGTCTGAAATCTCTCCTATTGATACCAGACAGTACAAGAAGCAGTGCACTATCTTGTATACAGCTTATTTTACCTATTTGATTCCCAGTACTATAATGTTATAAACTTTAATTTAAAATTTATGCACAAGTTATTCACAAAAAGGCAAAAATTATTAATAAAAATAAACAATTATAAAAATATACCAATTATTCTCAAAGCATATGATTGCATAATCTTTTATTTACAGATTTAATTCATATATAGATTATACTATCTATATTTCCACAGTATAATTTTTTTTTTTTTTGGTTTTTGGGCCACACCCAGTGACGCTCAGGGGTTACTCCTGGCTATGCACTCAGAAGTCGCCCCTGGCCTGGGGGACCATATGGGGTATGGGGGATCGAATCGCAGTTCGTCCAAGGCTAGCGCGGTAAAGCAGGCACCTTACCTTCAGCGCCACCGCCAGGCCCCCACAGTATAATTTTTTATCTTGGCCAATACAGCTTTTATATTATTGATGAGCATCATCTAATATATCTAAATAATGTACTATTTGAGGTTTTCTTTTAATATCCTAACTTAATACTCATGATTGAAATACTATACAACAAACACACAAACTAGCATCGCACTTAATGGCAAAATAATAGAAAATCTTTCCTCTGAGATCAAGCAATATAAAAATGTGCATGTACTCTCCTATTATTCATTATAGTTTGTGAAGTCCTTGTCATAGTAATTGTGAAAGAAAAAGAAATTAATGGCATTCAAATTTGTAAAGAAGATAAATTATCATTATACACAGATAGCATAATATACCTGTAAAACCCTAATGAACCAGAGAAATTATACAAGAGTCAGCAGCTTTCTTGATACTTAACTCCATTTCAATCACTGCATATGTTCCCTAAGTATGGCCAGTAATGATCCAAGAGCACAAGGCTATGAAAAATCCCTGAGCACTGCTATATTGGTTCAAAATAGAGAATAAAACCCTAAGCACACCATCAAAGCATGACTAGCAAAATAAATGACTACAAAATTAACTATAAAATCAATTCACAAAAATATAATGTATTTTATATGTGAAAAGCAAACTAGAAGAGAAAAAAATACAGATCTTTCAAAGTTGTGTCCCAGAACTTCAAGTACCATCAAGTACATAATAATTAACTAAACAAAAGACACAAAAGGATTGTACACTGGAACTATAATTTATTATCAAAAGAATCATAAGAAGAAACTAAAAAATAAAAAATGTTAATGTTCATGGGTTGGAATAATTAACGTCATCAAAATGATGTTGCTACTCAAAGCAGTACACATGTTAAATGAAATTTTTATAAAAGTACCAATGACACTCTTCAAAGACAAATCAAATGCTAATAAAATGTGTATATAGAATCATAAAACTTCCTCAAAACCAAGCTATTTTGAAGAAAAAGAAAATTGGTGGTATGCATTTCTATTTTAAAATCATCTACCAAGTCATAATAATCAAAATAGTATTGTACACATAATAGAACTGAATTAATAACATAGAGACAAACAGATATATGAACAGTTAATCTATGACAAAAGCGTAGAGTTTGTGAAGCAGCATGTGAACATTCTCTTAAACAAATACTATTGGGAAAAATTGGATTACCACATGGAAATATTGAAACCAATCATTTATCACACCAGACCCAAAGGTTAATTCAAAAAAAATTGGCAGTGAGTCTTCTTCAAAGCTTTGAAAGAATTCACTAATCAAAAATCTGGCCTGAGCTTTTGTTTGGGGGAAGACTTTTAATTATCATCTTGATTTTTCAAAAGCAATAGATTTGTTTAGTTCCATATCTTCTTGGTTCAGCCTAGAGAAGTTGTAGGATCCTCTTGTATCATGGCATAAAAATTCTCATACTAATCTCTGATAATCATTTTAATTTCTGTGGTATGTTGTGACTCCCTGTTAAATTTCTTATTCAGTATATTCATCTTTATGAGTCTTACTATGGCCATCAATCATTTGTTGTTTAAAAAAAAAACTAGTTATTGGTTTCATTGATCTTTGGATTTTTATATTCTTTAATTTTTCCTCTAAATTTTATTGTTTCTTTCTTCCTGCCTGCTTTGGACTCCTTTTGTTAGTCATTTCTAGTTTCTTAAATTTTATAGTCAAGTTGATTATCTAGGCTCTTTCTTCATCCATGATGAATGCTTGCTTGCGTAACTATAAACATTCCCCAATAACACTTTTGCTGTGTCCACAAAAATTATTGGGTCACATCCTCATTATCTTATTTTTTTCAAATATCTTTTCATTTCTTCTCTGATATATTCTTTAGCCAACTGGTTTTTCAATAATGAACAAATTACTTTATATTTACTTGAATTGTTTCTATGTTTCTATTTGTGAGTAGCTTCTATTTTCCAGAGCATCGTGATTTGAGAAAATAGTTGGTATGATTTCTATCCTTTTATCTTTGTGGAAGAATGTTTTGTATTTCATCATATGATTTATCTTGGAGAACCATGCATTGGCAAACTAAAATTGTATTATATTATTAAATATTAATTAATACAATATAAAAATCAGAAAATTTTACTTCTTTCTAATTTGCAATTCTCTTGTTCTTCAACTTCACTAATTATTCTGACAAAAACTTTCTGTACTATATGAAATAAAAATGGTTTAATAGGAACCTTTACTTTTATTTAGAATAATTTTTAATTTTCTTCCAGTTAGTATAAAGTTTGCTGTGGGTTTGTGATATGGAGACTATTATGTGATGCAACATACCCCCCTATATGTAATAATATGTTGAGGGCTTTATAATGAATAATATTTTATTTATCAAGTATGTATGTTGATTATTTTATAATATATTAATTGACGTGTCATGCTACTGTTGAATATAAAATTTTCTTGAATTGCAGCAATAAATTATACATATATAAATATATACAATATATCATATTTATCTACTATATATTGATTGTATTATATAATATTGTATAGTTATTATATAAATGAATATATTTTATTCAATCATTTATCTAGGACCTCATAGTTGCTTCTATAAATTATCTATTATAAATAGTGGTACAATATATAGAGAGAGAAATAATTTTATATAAACTGTCCCATATTTTCAAATGAATTACTTTGGTTATAATAACCATTATAAGTAATTTTTGCCACCAACTTGGTGTCAAACTTCTGAAGCCATATAAATTATTCTTTAATCTCAGAACAAAGATCAAATTAGCTTTCAAATTAGAACCTACTTTATTCTGAACTATGAAAAATTCATTATTGTGAATGACTACACTCTGGGAGTACTGTTTGTACTCATTTGTGTTCTTCATTATTATACTCCATTTTTATTACACACATGCCAGCCTCTAGTTTTAGATGGAAACATACATTAAACTTTTCTAGGATATTAATCTGGTTTTTATTTCCTAGACTAGAATGAAGCAGAATGAAGGCATATCAAAAATTTAATGAATATTGAATAATGATTAGTCACTCAATAAAATCAAATCATAGCAAAAGCACAAAAATATTATCCTTTCTCTGACCTTGACAAGAGGGCATGTTTTATGATTTTTCTTTTTGAAATATCAGAGTGCGGAATGAAAATACAATGATTTAAGGTTCTTGCCTTTCTTCAAATATGAAATTACAAAAAAATTGTTCCTCTTAAGCTTAATATTTACCATTTTTGTATCAATGGTCTATTTTATCCAAAACTCCTTATTATTTAATTCACACATCAATTATACACATACATATGAACTCACTCAAATTCATGACATTCAAAAAACAAATGGGAGACTCCAAAGAAAATCCAACTTCTTACCAAGAAAACAAATGTGCTTTGATTTTGAATATTGACTTTTTTTGGAAATCAATTGTTTATATTGTCTACGCACCAAACTGAATTCTTGACTGCAATACTCAAAATCAGAGACTCATTTACTATTTCAAAGTTTCATTTACATTTTTATGGAATGTTGCAATAAATCAGCTTACTGATTCACTATCTAAACTAATACGCCAAGATAAACTTGCCCTCTGTAATAAACCATCAGAAAATATTTTCAATGATGTTTTAAGAGTTAAATATGTGTTTGCATTATTGCTTTGTTTACTTATTTATGAACTTGGAAAACTTATATTCAGTATCTACAGACACTATATTGGTGAATATGTGTCAGATCAGATATTAAGAATAAGAGGGTTATTGTGGGTAACATTATAAATATTTATATTAATAAACACCAATAATTCTTCAAACACAAGGGTTCCCATTGGGAAAGATAACATGAGCACATATTTTTTAAGTTTTTTTACTTGACAAAACACTTCCAAAATCACTTTTATTCTTCAAAAATTTTCATAAAGACCTGATTAACTAGACAAGGTGGGTAATTTAGCCTTGTCTTAAATTATGTCATCTGTAGAAAAATTCTACTGCACATTTTATGACCATGAGTTTCAATTGAATCACCTATAGATGATCACTAAGAAACTGAAAAAGTAATTTTTCATTTTCAATAGAATAACATCATGTGAGTTTTGTTGTCATCCTTGAACTTAACATATTATTTTTAATTCCTGAACTATAACTAAAGTTAAAAATCACTGTTCTTGTATTACTGAACTGCTGCTTGTTCTTCTTGATTACCATTTCTAATATAAGTGTCTTTGTTCCCTTACCCCTACAATTAACTACTTTTATTAAAATACCATAGACAGCTGGAATTGCATTTTTTTATAGTTTAATCCTAAATTTCTAGTACAATACCTCATGAACTCTGAGCTAAGTGTTCCTTCAATTAGTTGCAACTTAATCACAAATACACCAGTTTGTGTTATCATTTCTACCTCACTGTGGTCTCATCTTGCTCTCTCTTACTTGGAGATAAAATATTTTTGTTTAAATTATAATTGATTTTTTTAGCTTTACTTTCAAGAAACTTCATTGCATTAAACAGTAAAGCAGTTTAGAGTTCTTAAAAGCATCATTTTTAAACACTTTCTTATTTTTTAAATGTATTTAGGTACCATGATTTACAAACTCTATTACAACTGCTATTATTTTTACTAGAGTTTAGTGCTACTGAATTTTAATTTTGATATTTTAGTTCTATTAAATTTATATTTTAATTAATTTATATCAATTTTTATTTTAATGCTCCAACACCCCACCCTGAACTAGAGTATTTCATCTTCAACAGACCTTCTCCCTATCCCTTGTTTTAAGTACAGTTCTAGAATTGATTTATAGAAATAAAATATTTTAACTAGTTTTTTCCCACTAATTCATTTTTCACTGTTCTAATGATAAATCAAGTTTATTAGGGCAAAGCAGGACAAATTAAGTGGTATTGTGCTTGTTTATTTATTTTTCTGTGTTTTGGGGAGGAGGGAACCAAAGCCAGCAGTGCTCAGGATTTAGTTCTGGCTCTGTGTTCAAGGATTATTCCTAGTGGGATACAGAGGCCCATATGCAATGCTGGAAATTCAACCTATATTGACTGCATACAGGAAAGTACCTTACTCAACTGTACTATCTCTTCAGTCCTATATTAAGTGATATTTTGATATCTTTAGCTTTACCAGGAGTGACCCCTGAGTTCAAAGACAGGAGTCAGCTCTGAACACAACAGGATGTGGCTAAACAAAAATAACAAAACAAAACAGATAAAAATATGATGTGGTCTACCAGTTCTTAATGCCGTATCAGTTGAACAAGGCCAAAGGCAATAACAAAGGGAAAACTGATCCAGGCAAATAAATTGGGATGTGGGAGTTTAAGGTAGGGCACTTGGGGATTTAGAGGGGTGGGTACACTGGTTATGGTTGTGGTGTTGTATTTGTGTGCATGTATAATAAATAATATTATAAATAGATGACCTCAATCAATAAAAATATATTTAAGCATCAAAATACACAGCTAATTTAGATCAGAACTCAAAAATCTACAGTCTCTACACAATAATCAGAAATGTGCCTTCATGATAACTGATTACTACAGAATTTTTTCTAATAACATGAATGTTGTTTCTAAAAATGATAATACAAGTACTTTTAGTCTAGAAGTAATTCTCTATTACTAAAGTTAATTTAAAATATTAGTAGAATAAAGTTGTGAGATATCATAATGTTGAAAAAATATATCGTTTTTGCTGAACAGAACTGTTTTTACCAAAGGTTGGATAATTTTATGTATAAAGATATCTCAATAAAGGTGCATATATGTTTCTAGTGATATATTTTATATATTTTCACAAGATCTATATAGTTGATAAGAAGCACAAACTTGCTTCTATGAAGTTATTTTTCCTCACAAGTTATCTTAAGCCAGTCAGTCCTACACAGGGCATCAGGATAATGATTAATTATTCACCTGGGTATGTAATGAGCTTTGTTTCATAAATAACTCTGATTTATGACTCAGTTTATAAAAGGTCAGCTGACACATCTACTTTTACCTCTTCTTCCCTGAAAAGAGAGAACTTCACTCTGGTATGTAATCAGATTTTCTCTGGGGAATGTGAGAATAGGCCCTATTCTGGAATGTAAGCAAATAATTCTGGGAAGATAAATCTCCAAATCTTTATGGAACAATGCACAATCTTTCTCTCCCAGCATGTTTGCTATTCAGCAAATGAAGTCTGAAATTTTTTTAAATAAAACAATATTTATAGAGATTTGCCTTCCAGGAAAAATAATCATAGATATTTTCTATATGTAGTTTTGAAAAAGCAGCATCATAATGTTTTCTATGAAGCCAGTGTTCCATGAATTTCCACAAATCTGGAAGCAAGAAGGAGTCACATAGTCAGTCAGTAGTGCCAGGTATCTTAGCATAATCTGCAGCAAAACCAAAACCCCACCCATGATTTCCTGGAACAAAATATAAGAACAACCTACTATTTTTCTGCCAAATTATTAATCACTTAGATTAATTTGATATAAAAGCAAATTGATTTCCTATTCTGCAAACATTTTCACCACATCAAGCTTGGTTGTGTTTCTTGCACTCTTAGTTTCTATAGTTGCTTTCAATTTTCTAATCCCTTTCCATTCTCAAAAAGTCCAGTTTATTTAATCATTTCAAACTTTACTGTATGATTCCTTAAACCAACTTAAGTATAGTTTTGGTCTAAATACCACCAAGTAAGCAAAAGTCAGTCTTCTGGGTTTCTCTCTCGCCTTTGGCCTGGTGGAAACTAGGATAAAAATGGAAAGAGCATAAGCAAATATTTAGTAGCTTTGCTGTGAAAGATTTTTGATAACTTTCTAGTAGGAAAACAAGTGAATTCTATAATGGACCCTTGTGGGAATTGTGCTTAGGATATTTGTCCCAACTTTGCTCTTATTACCTCTATCAGTTCTTTTCCATAGTAATGTACCATGTATATCTGCCTCCTCTGCTTCTATGTTCTCTTCCCTGAACACACTTAATCTAAAAGTATCTTATTAATGTTGTCAAAAGAGAGTGGAGTGTATACCTACTCCACTCCTGTCTCCTACATTAGTCCTGCTCCCTTCTCTTTAGTCTGTGTCTCTAATCCCCTACTCTCTGTTCAGTTTGCACAGAGAGCATTTAGCAACTTCAATATCCTGCTACACATCCCATCAGAAAGTATATGCCAAGAGTCCCTTTATGGCTGAAAGTTTACATTTTAGAAATAATTCTTTTAATTTGAGGAACTACAAAGAATTACTACTCTACCTTTCATAGGGAAAAAATGGTAGTGTTCTAATTCTGTCTTCTTAGATATCAACCATCCTCAGATTTCCCTAATCAATTCATATAAGCAGGTGAAAAGGTTATATAGAGAGTTAGAGTTAAAAATAAAATTTAGTTACCTCTTAGTAGAACCCAAAGAGAGCTGACCCTAATGGGACTCAATTCATAAACTTGTGAAACTAATAATCTATGTTTTCATCTTAATCACCTGATTTCTCTAAATATTGGAGTTTCTAGTCTTATACTGTGTTCTTGATACACATAAATGTTTTATTTATACGTCACTGAGTATTCTGTCATTTAAATATATTCAAAATGACATTTTCTTAGATTAATTATTAATCATTTACTTGTTATCATTGATTATTCATTAATTTAGTCTAATACTAAATGGGACTAGCATTAGAAAATATAAAAGCTAATTTTTTGTGCTCTGTCATGTCTCTTATCTCAAGACAATGGCAATTATATGGTGCATATCTTTATCGCTACGGTGCTCACTAGATGTTTTAATGGATATGTCTTTGTAAAATGTGGTGGTGTTCCACCTCTTCTTTTTCCCCCTCTCTCAAACTGAGGATGAGAGCTGCTAGAAGGACCCTGCCCATTGCAGGCATACT
>PVKC010025902.1:0-16309 GCA_004027635.1 Crocidura indochinensis | reverse complement strand
TTTTTGTAGTGAGGAGATAATGTGTTTGATATACATAGAGAGCAAATTAGATCAATGATTTTAAGACATCATTATTAAACTCTGTAAAAGTTGATATATTTTTAAGACTATTTTTCCAGAAGAAAGTAGGACAGAGACAAGGAAAGTGGAGAGAAGCAAGGAAAGGAAGAAAAGAAGGGAGGCAGAGGGTGTAAGGTATAAGAAATGAAGAGAAAAAGAAATGGTTGAATTCTTCAGGCAAATTGTGATTGCTGTAACTTAATTTCCCAATATTTTAATCCCATTAACATATTTTCTTACAAAACTTCTGAGTCAAAATTGGTGAATCAGGGAGCCGGGAGGTGGCGCAGGAGGTAAAGTGCCTGCTGCCTTGCCTAGGACGGACCACGGTTCGGTTCGATCCCCCGGTTCCCATATGGTCCCCCGTGCCTGCCAGGAGCGACTTCTGAGCGCATAGCCAGGAGTAACCCCTGAGCGTCACTGGGTGTGGCCCAAAAACCAAAAAAAAAAAAAATTGGTGAATCAGATATTATGTAGTTTGGAAGAAAAGACTCTTGGTCACTATGTCCATTATTTTCCCCAGAAGAAATATTGATTCAAAATGTCTCTTTCAAACATATTAACCCTTAATGCTTTGGATATGCATACAATAGTTGATTTGGGTTTGTAAGAAAATGTCACTGAAAAGCTATAGATATATTAATGATAGGCTTGTATTTACTTCTACACACTATCTTCCTGGGAAACTGTAATCTTCTGTTTCTGCCATCTTCATGTGTACCACAACTGAATTCTAGTGATTGGTTCCCTTGACTTGTGTGAATTGTTGAAGTAAGTTTGGTACATTTTAATTTTAGTCCTCACTGAGAATTTCTTTCAATCTCAAATTTTTCATCTAAATAGATCGTAACATTGTCAACAACTTTCACATTCTAAAATTGAACATTAGATATAATACATTAGCAAACATTGTTTTTAGTATTCTTTTATTATCATTGTTCACCATTCCTTATTTTGCTTAGACAATAATTTGAATATGTATGAATATATCTGTACATGTATTTATATGTGTATGTCCATGTCCATCTTTGGCCACACTGAAATAAGCAATAAAATTTTCTGAAAATGAATTGGTAAACAGAAAGCAAAAGCACTTTAAACTTAAACTTATTTCCTGTGATAGAATTCTTAGAAAGTATGATCTTTGAAAAACTAACCATCTTAGAAAAGATAAAATAATGTAAAAAAGTAAATAAAAACAAAATAATATAAAATATTAGACAATAGTGCAATATTATTAAACCTCTCATCAATTATGGGATAATACAATAGCATGATTGTACATACAACCCTATGAATTCTAACTTTGAAATCAGATTATGGATGATTTATCACACCTTTTATAATCAAGCTCAATAGTTCCTATTCATTCCAGTTATTCTAGCCTCAGTTTTATTTTCCTCTTCCTATATGAGACTGCTGCCAGATCATCATCATTATTATGAGATTCCAAAGTATTTTTCAGAGAATTATGTTTTTCAAATCCTGTGAGAAAGGTGAATAGAGTCATTTTGTAAGTGAATAATATAAAGACATTGAAGCATTAAATAACAATGAGGTTTCACAGCTGTGTCTGTTGATAAATTGTATAGAATCTTGGTGACTTTTTTAAAATCCCATTTTGGCAATGCAATCTTCATCATTTTTCTATGCAATATTTAATCTCCAGAGCATTGTGATACATATTTGTTTTCTAGCTTTAACCACTTGTGAAAGATTTGGCTAACTTTGCACTTGTTTACAGATTAAAATTGAGCACACACAGGGATATACCATTAACTTTGTTTTATTTGGCTGGATTAAAATCAACACCTGCACCTTGTTTAGCAAATAACCTGCAGAGTAGGATAAATTAAAGTGATTAAAAAGATGTGTGGTGTGTACTCCACATTGTCTTCACATTTTCATCTTCTTAATATCTCAAATCAATCAATTTTCTTAACATTGTTTATAGTTGAGTGTAATGCATGTGAGCAACTTGACTGTTTAGATTTGTACTTCGGTTCCAGAGCAAAGAATTTTGTGCCCAAATTATATTTTAAGCTCTCCATAGCAAAATCTCGAGAGAGAATTTTCAGCATATTTAAACAGAAGAAAAGACTGCATTTTCATTGATTTTCATTTACTTTTCTTTTTTTGATTTGAAACTATAAGAATCTGGGTTCTGAGCAAGGAGGTACACCATTATATAAAGGCCATATGGCAGGCTTCTCTTCTCTCTTAACAAGGAGGCCTGCCATTTTGTAAGAACCACATGGTGTAAGACACATGCTATGTTTCCTCAAACCTATATCCATTAACACCACGTCAAGCTACCTGGCTAGGGAAGGACAAGGGAGCAGTAAAAAGGCACCCCTAGACAATAACCAATCATTTTAAAGATCATCAGAGGGGCCGGAGAGATAGCATGGAGGTAAAGCATTTGCCTTGCATGCAGAAGGTCAATGGTTTGAATCCTGCCATACCATATGGTTCCCCGAGTGATTTCTGAGCGTAGAGCCAGGAGTAACCCCTAAGCACTGTCGATTGTGACCCCAAAACCAAAAAAAAAAAAAAAGATCAGAAAACTTAACGTCCCTAGATTCTTTCCCTAACTTCCCTACCTTCCCTATAAAACCTTCATGATCTTCATATATAATCTCTTCATGACCTTGGGTGGGGTTCATCTACTTCTTGAGATTACCCTGGCTGGCCAGTTTGGGGCTGCTGGGAGACATATTAAAGTATTGAGCTTTACTTCAGTTTTGTGGTCTCGTCCTTCAACTCTGAACTCTTAACAAAACTACACCAAATTGTGCACAGTGATCACTCCTGGCAATGGAAGCTCAGATATCAAACGTGCAGGGCTTGAGAGAGAGTACAGTGCTGGGGCGTTTTCCTTGCATGCAGCCTAATAGGGAGGGACTGGGTTCAGACCCGTTCGATTCCAGCTTTCCATGTGGTTCTGCAGCCTGCTAGGGGCAATTTCTGAGTGCAGACCAAGAGGTAACCCCTGAGCACCACTAAGTGTGGCCCAAAATCCAATCAATCAATAAATAATAAAGTAAAAAAGACATCAACCATGCAAGGCATAGAACACAAACCCTGTATAATATCCTTTCCCATAATATAGAATGCTTTGGTTGAGGCCACTGAGATCTACATTGGTGAATTCAGTTTTATCTGAAGTTCATACTCACATTTATTGCAAAATTTGAAATTGTGATAGCACGCTCTAGTTTCATTTTCAGAAGCGCTCAAAGTGGATGCTCCTCACGAATTCTTTAATATTTCTGTTGCCTAGGAGTAATTTTATTCTGTTCTGAAGAATAAAATTTGAAGTATAATTGAATATATCTTAAATGCCTCTTAACTTTCCTTCCTTTCAAAGTTACTTGAGCAAGTTACTTTAATTTAGTTGCATTTTAGTTAACTAAACATTTTAAATTGATTACAATTGAATCATGATTTTGCTGATCAAGTATAAGGTGGCTGTTAAAGCATACCTTGAGTAGCAAAATAACTTGTCATTTGGAATCAGTGCAGCAGGAAAGCATGAGGCCTATCTGCATTTAATCCCAAAATCCTATATGGATCCTAGGCCAACAGGAATAACATCTGAACACCACTGGGTGTGACCTAAAAGCATGATAAAAACAAACAAATGATAAAAAAAACTGTTCTTTGAATCAAAGTTTGCTTATTCTGCTATTTTTTTTTAAAAAAAGCTTCAACCAAAATAAATACACAAGCAAATAGGTTTTAGATATTTCTTATACTTATTATTTTGACTAGGGGTCCTCTAACATGTTAAGATATGTATTTGTGATGTAGGTTAACAGGCAGCAAGACCTCTTGAAAATCAATTTCAGGAAGTCACAAATCCAAGAAGTCAGCTCAGGTTTTAAGGCCAGGACCCATCTAGCAACTATTCAGCAAGAATTAAAGTCCTGATCAAATTGTGAGTGGAGGAGACCAACAAAAGTTAAAGGTCTTTGAATTGACAATTTCCTAGCAATGGACTCTTATTTGCACTGAATGCCTCAGGCTAAGGCAGTTTGAAAGGGGCCTATAAAATTAACTTCTCTAGACAATTCAGGTTTGAATTTACCCAAACTTACAAGTATTCCATTTTCTGGACTTGCTTCACATCCAAACATGCAGCTCACATTTTTTTTCCTTTTCAGGAATTATTTCTATCACTGGAGAAGTTCTCATTCATTCTAGAACAAGTTTTTTTTCTTTTTACCCTTAACCCCTTTATAAATCAACTTCGCTATTCTTTCTTTCTTTATTTATTCCTGAATTTAATTTATGTGAAACAGAAACAGAAGAATCAATCTAAAAAAATAAAAAAATCTGGATAGACATTGAAAGTTTTTCTTCTGTGTCCCTTTGGAATTCACATATAATTTCAGAGTCTTGCCGTTAGCGAGGTAGCCTACAAAATTTCTATCCTCTTGATATTATGGAGATAAGTTTTATGTGCCAGCATGCAGTCTATCCTGGAGAATGTCCCATATACAATTGGAGAGAAATGCGTATCCAGGTTTCTGGGGGTGGAGTGTCCTATATATATCTACAAGTCCTCTTTCTTCCACTTCCCTTCTCAGGTCTAGTATATTCTTGTTGGGTTTAAATCTGGTTGACCTAACCATTGTGACAAAGTCATGTTCCCCACAATAATTGTGTTGCTATTGATATTATTTTTCAGATTTGTCAACAATTGTATTAAATATTTTGCTGGACCCTCATTCGGTGCATATATGTTTAGGAGAGTAATTTCTTCCTGCTGTACATACCCCTTCATTAATACAGAATGTCCATCTTTGTCCCTTGCAACCTTCCTGAGTATAAAGTTTGCATTATCTGATATTAGTATGGCCACTCCAGCTTTTTCATGGGTGTTGTTTTCTTGGATAATTTTCCTCCACCTTTTATTTTGAGTCTATATTTGTTCTGACTATTCAGGTGCATTTCTTGTAGGCAGTAGAAGGTTGGATTGAGATTTTTGATCCATTTAGTCAACTCTGTGTCTCTTAACTGGTGCATTTAGTCCATTTATATTGAGAGAAAGAATTGTCCTGGGATTTAATGCCATCTTTATATCGAAATTTGGTGTGTCTTTTCGTAAGACTTGTCTTAATGTAGGTCTTTCAGTTTTTCTCTTTTCTATTTTTTTTTATTTTAACAGACATTTATTAGAATATATAATGCAAATCTTACACAGTGATAATAAAGGTAGTTAATGAAAAATCTACACAGTGATACTTAAAGTACATGGTGACAATAAATGAGGGCCTTTCCACCAGTGTTGTCCTCCTTTCATCCCTATTCCCAAGCATATATCCCTTATCACCCTCCTTTATCCCCAGAATGCTAGTGCATCTAATAGCATATATGTTCATCCTAATGTAAACCTTTTTTTCCAGTTCCAGATATTTTTACCAGTGGTTTCTTAAAGATTTGGAGTCAAGGTAGCACTGTAAAACAATGTTAATGTGGCAATTATCGTTTGCATGGGCCCACCAAAGTATGGAGTTCATGGAAAGGAAAAACTTTTGCCAAAGTACAAGGAGACACTAACCCTGGAGTTTCCTGACATAAGACCATTTCTAGGCTCCAGGAAAACTAGTTTGTCCAATCCTGGTCATTTTCTGTAGTGCCCACACAGTTATATTTTTCACAATCTCTGTTGTTGAGCTCACGTCTCTATATAGAGGGTCCTGTCATCTGTATATCCTATAATGAAGTCAGGATGGTACGGAGCGGCATCTAATTTCAACTTGTGATTAACAGGCAATGCAGAAAACCCTGTCCAGTACGCAGGTCAATGTTGTTGTTTAGGTCTTCTCAGTGTTAAGGGAAGACTTCTTTGAGTAAATCAATGTCAGAGCAGCAGTAGGGTCTTTTGTGATAGAGGATTGCTTCCAGGTGATGTCATAAACAACGTTGAATGTTTCATAGATGGCTTCCCTGGTTCAGGGGTAACTGAAAAATATTCAAACCTCTGAGGCCTGTGCCGGGTCATCATGTCAATGTTCAGGGTCTGTAAGGCTCCATTGTACCACAAGATTTGTGTGTTCTCATCTCTATTAGATAAGAACTTATTTATATGTATAGTATTTTCAATTTTAATGTGCCCATGCAAAGAAGGAATGATGTCACCTGGTATTATCAGTGCATAAGGGTACTGCAAGAACAAGTCCAACAATCCCTGTGACCTGGTTCAAACATAAGTTAGACTGAGGGACTCTATCACTAAAATTCCTTATTGAAAAATTCACAATGAGATTGGTGTCTCTGGGGATGCTAGAACAAGTTCAACAATCCAATTGACTTGGTTCTTATATAAGCGTTAAATGGAGGGAGACTTCTAAAAACTTCCTTATTTTACAAATAACAAAGGGAAGGAACGATAGAGAGGGACTTTTTCACCAAATTACCTTATTGAACAGTTCACATACTAACTACCTTATTTAACAAACAAGAAAGGTATAAAAAGTGGGGAAAATAAGCAATCTAAATTGAGAAAATGGACTCAATAGTCACTGTATATGGTAACTAATCAGAAACCTAGTATACTAGCAAACACAGAAGAAAGGAAGAGGCCAAGAAGCCGCTGAGAGTGAACACTTAGAAAAAAAGTACTGGCCTCTTCCTAGCCTGAGAGTCCATCCTCTCATTTTTATTTTGAATATATATTGTACCCCCACGCAAAATGGTCTCCTCCCAGACTGAGATTCCATGCTCCCATTTTTATTTTTAATATATATGGCACGCCCCTGTCCGGATTTCAAAATGGAGACCAATGGAATGAAAATACCAGTGAATGTAGACACACACACCAGTGCTTCTTCAGCCCACCTTCCACCCCATGCATACCCGCCACCACTGCTTTCTGGCCTTGAGTGTTTCTGGTGACAGGTCTGCTGTAAATCTCAAGGATGTTCCCTTGAATACAATTTCCCTTTTTGATCTTGCTGCTTTCAGAATTCTGTATCTATCTGTGGGATTCATCATTGTGACTAGGATGTGCCTTGGTGTATTTTTTCTGGGGTCTCTTTTGGTTGGTACTCTTCAAGCATGCAGGATTTGATCACATATATTCTTTAGCTCTAGAAGTTTCTCTTTAATGATGTTCTTGACCATTGATTATTCCTGGAAATTTTCTTCCAGGGTCTCAGGGACTCCAATGATTCTTAAGTTGTTTCTGTTGAGCTTATCATAGACTTCTATTTTCATCTGTTCACATTCTTTGACTAAGTTTTCCATTTTCTGTTCATTCGCTTTAAGTTTTTTCCCAACCTTTCCAGCTCTATGGACTTGTTATTTATCTTGTCTTCCACAGCACTAATTCTATTCTCAGCTTCTGTTACCCTGTCCCAGAGCTTATCCATTTTGTCATTCAATTCATTTACTGAGTTTTTCAGGCCTGTTACTTGACCTGTTATTTCAGTTTTGTGATTTCTGTCTTCATATTTTCTTGGTTCTTATTAGTTTTCTGTTCAACTCAATCCATGGTTTCTTTGAGTTCTTTGAGCATCTTCCAAATTGCTTGTCTAAACTCCTTATCTGAGAGATTGATTAGTTGGCTAGCTGTTTTCTGGTCATCAGAATTGTCATCTTCATTCTCTATGTCTGATGCTGGCCTGTGTTGTTTCACCATTGTCACACTTGTATTGTGGGTTTTTCTTTTTTATTTTATTTATTTATTTATTTATTTATTTATTTATTTATTTAGTTGTTGGGCCACACCCAGTGATGCTCTGGGTTTACTCCTGGCTATGCGCTCAGAAGTCACTCCTGGCTTGGGGGACCATATGGGAACCGGGGGATCGAACCGCGGTCCATCCTAGGCTAGCACA
This sequence comes from Crocidura indochinensis, assembly GCA_004027635.1. NCBI lineage: Eukaryota > Metazoa > Chordata > Mammalia > Eulipotyphla > Soricidae > Crocidura > Crocidura indochinensis. Next base: position 8,402 of record PVKC010025902.1, on the reverse strand, counting down.
GGCAAGGCAGGCACCTTACCTCCAGCGCCACTGCCTGGCCCCATGGGTTTTTCTATGTGTTGTGGTGCTATTCATTGGCTAAATGATGTGCAAGGCCACACTCCTCTGACTCTGCCCTTTTTGGGTGGGTTGACTTGCCTCCAAGGAATAGGAGCCCTCCCTGGATGAAGACTCACACAAGATCAAATCTTAGGCCCGAGCACGCAGCAGAGAAGACAGTTTAGAGAGAAATGCTGGGCTCCAGTGATACAGCACAGTTCCTAGTGTGTTTTTTCTTCTTGTTGCAGTGGCATTCTTTTATTAAAAAGAGCGCTCGGCTGAAAGCGAATTTTCTGAGCCCTTTTTGGCACACTCCAAAGAGGTTCAGGAGACAGGACAGTAGACAAACACAGAGGCAGCACTCACAGTTTCCCACAGTCAGGAACCACTGGGCAGGCGTAGAATTTTTCCAGCCTGACATCACATCCGTGAAGTACTACTTATAGCTTTTTTTCACATTTGGAAGCAGTTCCTTGGCATTCTGGCTCGTAAATGAGCCTCTGGGAGAGCGAATTTTCTGGGCTCTTTTCAGCCCACTCTCAAGAGGTTCAAGAGACAGGACAGTAGTGAAACACATAGAGGCAGCAATCACAATTTCTCACAGTTGGGAACCACTGGGCAGGTGTCTAAGCCAAACTTTACATCCTAACACTCCTTAGAATCTAACAAAAGTACAGCATAAATAAAGGTATGACAAGGTCACAGAAGAATGCCATGAAAAGATCAAAACTCAGGGAATGTCCCCTTATAAAATCTTATTGTACAGAAAACTCCAAGCTCTAGGCAATCTGAGCAATACACAACTGAGAGCCCACGTTCCCTCTTGAATGAGTTGTTATTCCTTTTTTTCTCTTATTCTAAATAAAATTGTTTACTTCACTATTATTCTCTTTCTGATATCATAGCACAACCTGTTAAAAACTACAATGATATTGAATTATTAAAAAGAAACAAACACTACTTTTAACAAACTTTATCTACATATCATTGAGCCATGCAAGGGTTAAATTTATGTCTCTGAAATTATAGTCACACATTTGTGTTAACTTTGCAACCATGTAATTCCATTCTTCCTCCATGTTCCAGGACCTTGACAGAAACATTGGAACTGACCCTCTCATTAGTTATAGGAAATTCTACTCTAAAATTAAATATAATGTTTTCACATTTGATCATGATTGCAGCCATAACTTTCCCCTCTCAATTCCTCAAGATATGAGGTAATATTTTATTTTACTTAGGATGTAAGTTAAACTTGAATGCCCTAGATTGGAATTTAATTATAGGTGTGTGTTTATATATATATATATATATATACATGTATATATACATATATACATATGTTAGTTTTTGAGTGATAGGTTGAAGATTTAATGCCCCTGACCCATTGCACAGTGAATGGAACAAAGTTTCTTGTCCATCTCTTTTATTTGTCTTGGAGGCTCTCATTCAGTTCATGCAAACTCTCTAACAACAATAAAATTATTTTCTGTGTGAGAAGGCTTAATTCCTGGAAAACCAAGTTATGTATATATATATATATAACTTATATATATATATATATAAGACATATATATATATATATATATATATATATGGCTAATTTTCCTTTCCCACAAGAGCAACTCCTCACTCCAGTCTGAGTTCCACTGCTCCTGGAGAAATCAGGTGACATAATTCATTTTCCATGCAGAATAGATAAATGAGTCTTCACTATGGTTTGGTGACTGCTATGTGGAGCTAGTAAGATCTATAGTCAATGGACAGTGCTGTTCATTATAAATTGTTTTATCCAAAACAAAGATCATCCAATTATTCCTTTGTATCTATTCGTTTGCAACTTGGTTTACCCCCAAAACAGACATTTTTACATATAAATCAGGATAGGACTGGCTTTGGCAGTTCTGGCAGGCAGCTGTAGCTCCATACAAGGTAGATGATTTCCAGACTATATTTGTTTCACCCTCATCCTAGTCTAGATTATTTCATTTAGGGACTCTGCTGCACATTCATTCACTTGAGATACAGTGTTTGGGCTGATTTTACACATTTTTACTCATTGTTTACTTTCATCAATCTGAATATTACTAGTCTTTCCCTAGGTAGCTACTAAACAGGATAGAACGAGAAAGTAGTTGACTACCTTTTCAAGACTGTCAAATCCAATCCACTCAATTCACATAAGTCACTGGCAATGGAAGGGATCAGTTGCAGACTGCACAATTTAAGTGGGTTGCATTGCATTTGGAAACTAGTGATGCTGGCAGAAATTGAACTTGCATACAGTACTGGTGTTCATGCACTTTCATCACTCCTAACCCTCCTGGGCATCTATTTCACTAACGATGTTGTAATGGGCCTGGAACAACCAAGGTAACATTCTCTTTTGTGACTGCTTCCTTTCATTTTGTGGCTTCATATTGCATTCACTGAGAAAAGGTGTTCATTGTGTGAGTATTAGAAAATCCTCATTTTATTTATAAATTGACTTTTGTAAACTAAAAGTTATAAATATTTGATAAATTAACACAATAGTACAATTTGGCCTAACATGAGGCCAAATTAGCACACATTATGGTTCTTCCAGTTCCATCAGAATTATCCCTGAGCATAGAGGCAGACATGTGCACTGAACACTGTTAAGTATGTCCCCCAACTACCCCCAAATAAAAATAGATAAACTAGCATCATACTATATTCTGTTATTCTTTCCACTTCTCTTTATTTCACATCATGGAAAAGTCATGCTAAAAATACATCAATCCTAAAAAAAAAATAAACTCCCACCGTATGTCACTAGAATTGCTAATGTAACATTGGCTGGTTCCTGCTATTGTTCCTCTATATCTTTTCTTGACACTTATATTACTGATACTTCCTCATAGTTTCTTTTTCCACATTATTTTCTTCTTTGTTTTACCTTTTGGTATTTCTTTGGTATCATCTCTGATCATCCTATTTTTGCCTCTTATATGCTAAGGTTATGTGCTTGTCCTAAAATATTTTCTTGAAAGAGTAATTTTTGAAATGTTCTGGTACTTTGACTTCTCAAACTTTAAAAGCTGATTTATTCTTACTAACTGTCACTAAAAGATTTGTGTATTATGCTTACTTTTTTTTGACATGATGAATTAAAGAAAAAGTTGTACCTCCACTAAGCAGCACCCATATTAATCCATAAATGAAATTAGTAAAGAAAAGACAATGATTAGTTTTTGTTTTATCTTGTTTTGTTTTCTGAAAAAGTAACTGCTTCATTAAGACAAGTTGATAAAATGGTGACATAAAAATATCTGGTGAATAATGCAAAAGTTAGAGATATTATTAAATACTCTGTGTCTGTGATTAGCAAAATAGATCAAAAAGCTGAATCCAACATTTTGCTTCTAATAAGAAACGCTTCTGAATAGTCAGAACAAACTGAGTCTCAAAGTCAAAGTTTAGAAGACTATCAGTCAAGCAATCAAGTAATTTAAAAAGGTTGAAGTGGTCATACTAATATCAGATAACACAGACTTTAGACTTAAAAAATAATAAGTGACAGAAATGAACATTTCTTAATAATCAAAGGATATTAACAGCTGGAAGAAATCACAATTTTAAACATATATGCACTTTAGACGGGAGCAGAAAAATATTTAAAACAATTGTTGATGAATGTGAAGAAAGAGTTCAACATGATAATAGTGGAAAATATAACAAATATACATAAATATGGTTCTCCATCCCCAGAAAACTGGATACATGTTTTTCTCTAATTCACATGTGTCATTCTCCAGGACAAAAACCACACGAAGATCCATAAAACATATCACATAAAATAAAGATAAAAGAAATTGTAAGTACTACCATCTCAAAATATAATGCACTAAAATTAGAATTGAATTACAGACACAGAGGAAAAACTTTAACACCTGGACATTAAACTTCTCACTACTGAACAATCAGTGGGTCAGAGACTAAATCAAAGACAGAACAAAAGATTCTTGAAAACAAATGAGAAGGAAAACAAAAATTATAAGAATTTGTGGGGCTAGTATCTAAGGTACTGACAGAACTTAACAAGAAAGCAAAACCATCTAACCTCATCAAAAAATTGGGAGAAGAAGAGAGCAGACATTTTCTCAAAAATGAAATATAGATAGCCAAAGAGCACATGAAAAAATGCTCCACATCACTAATCATCAAGGAGATGCAATTAATGAGATCAATAATGAGGATTTCAGGCCCCAGAGACTGGCACACATCATAAAGAAAAAGAACAAACAGTGCTGGCAGGGATATGGAGAGAAAGGAACTCTCATTTACTGTTGGTGGGAATGCTGTCCAGTCCAGCTATTCTGTCAATGTGGAGATACCTAAAAAACAAACAAACAAACCAAAAACAAAAAAACAAAAAAAACTGGAAATTGAGCTCCCATATGATCCAGCTATACCACTAAAACCACAATACAAAATGACCTTTGTAATCCTATATTCATTGTAGATCTATTTACAATAGTCAGCATCTGAAAACAACCCAGGTGCCTGACAACAGATGAATGTCTAAAGAAACTGTGGCATATATATATATATGCCACAATCAATGTATATATTGATATATATATTGATATATATATTGATATATATATTGATATATATACACAATGGAAAACTATGCAGCTAATAGGAAAAATGAAGTCATGATATTTTCTTTACCTGGATAAATATGGAGACTACCATGCTGAGTGAAATGAGTCAGAGTGGTAGAAATAGACACATATTATAGTCTCACTTACCTGTGGGATTATGAAAAATAAAATACAGTATGGTAATAATACCCAGAGACAATAGAGATCAGATTGGAAGAACCAGCCCATGATATGAAGCTTACTACAAAGAATAGTGAGCACAGTTAGAAAAATAACATCTAGTATGACATCATATGATAGTGAGAAAAATAGAATGCCTGTCTCGAAGATAGAAGTGATTGAAGGAGGGAAATAGGGGACTTTGGTGGTTGGAAAGTTGCAGTGGTGAAGTGTGGTGTACATTTTTTTACTAAAACACAACTATAAACATTTTTGTAACCATAGCATTTAAATAAAGAAGTTTTTTTTTAATAAAATAAATAAAACCAATGTCTATGTTTGGACAAGTATGGATTCCTTGACTTATAATTAATACTTTCCCCCTTTAAGACAGTCACTTTAATTCTTTAAATGACAATATTTTTTTACTACTTGCAACTCTATATTAGCATATTCAATAAAATTAACTGTGCTTTTAAATAAAAAATATAAACCAATTTGATCTTCAGGTCATTTCAAATAAAATAATAAAAATCTCAAATGACTTTTTTTAAATTTTCCACTTCATTCCCTTTGGGTTATTTTCTCTATTATATAACTGGAACTACAAAAATTATATTTACATTACCTATTTTAGACTTCAGAAATAATAAAAGTGATCAGAGATTGTTTAGAAAGCGAGGCATGCTAAAATCTTGTTTCTGTTTTAAATTTCTACAACAAATATAATTCCTTTAACACCACCTGAGTTGGTTCCTGAGAATAGTGCTAGGAATAGCTCTTGAAGCAAACATTTTATTCCTAACAACAACCTTTATTCACCAACTCAAAATGAGTAAAATATATTGAGCATCAGGATCAGGCACATGCATAGGACCTACCATAGGGTAAACTTAATAAAGCTTAACTTTTTTTTTTTTTTGGTCGGGGGTGAGGGGCACATCCAGAAGCACACAGGAGTTACTCCTGCTTCCGCACTCAGAAATCACTCGTGGAAGGCTCGGGAACCATATGGGATACCAGGGATTGAATCAGGTCAGCTGTGTGCAAAGCAAATGCCTTATCGCTGTGCTATCACTCCTCTCCCCAAAAGTTACCTTTTATTGTAAAAGTGTAAATCTATTTTTCTGTGCTTAAAATTTGCCTCCTAGCATGGAGGTAAGGCATTTGCCTTTCATGCAAAAGGTCATCGGTTCGAATCCCGGTGCCCCATGTGGTCCCCCGTGCCTGCCAGGAGTGATTTCTGAGCATGGAGCCAGGAGTAACCCCTGAGCACTGCTGGGTGTGACCCAAAAAACAAACAAACAAAAAAAACAAACAAAAATAATTTGCCTCCACAAAACTACCTATCTTCTCATTTCTTTGTTATGAATTCTGAGTTTCTTTTCCATCATCTTCAATCTCCAAGCATGTGAGGTACACTTTCTTTTAGTTATTTTAAAATAATTGTTGAGTACAGATGTAATTAGACACAAAGTTATCATTCAGATACTTTGGGTATACTATCAAGGTGATAAAATGCTTACAAGGTTTTTTTATTGTTGTTGATGTTGCTGTTGCTGATTTTAGTAGTAGTAGTAGTAGAAGTAGTAGTAGTAGTAATAGTAGTAGTAGTAGTAGCAGCAGTAGTACTACTAGTAGTAATAGTAGTACGAGTACTCTCACTGTACTTGTGGGTTGGAGAGAATTTTACGAGATTCAATCAACATGAAAAGTTTCTCCCTATGGAGATCAAATTTCAGTTTTTATATTACAATAATGATACATCCTGCGATGATCAAAGTGAACTTTACAATTTACCAGTTACTTCAGAAAAGAGAACTTATGGCTATAGTTAGGGGTAACCAGGTATATGAATGTTTAAAATGACTTTCATAAAAGCATACAATCTCCAATTAAAATTTTATGCCTAAAATAAATCTTGCAGGAATCTTAGAAAAATTCAAATTTATTATTGTATAATTAATAAAAATTAGATATTATCTGCCTAACCTCTGGGCTTTTATAACTATTTACCATATAGCTCTTATGTATATAATATATGCAAAGCTAACATATATGCACTGCTAAAGGAGACAACTTAAAATCAGATAACCACTCTTCAGATTTTATAGTTGAGCTCATAATCCATTTCAAGGAATATAAATATAAGCTATTAGAAGAAAACTCTCCAGAAAGACTTCCAAATTCCCTTCACGAGGAGCACATGACAAATTTTACCAAGACAACTATAGCAAGAAAATGAACAAGGTTCTAATAACATGAATGTATTATATGTAAGAGTTAAATATTCTCTTGAGAGTCTATATACATACATTTAATATATAAATTAAATTAATGCATACCTTCTATGAGAAAGATATGAAGAGAAGAAAATCACCGTGAATTGTTTATATGTGTTCATTTTTTCTTTCTTTTTCTATTTTTGGAAGGTGCCACACCAGGTGATGCTCAGGGGTTACTCCTGGCTATGCACTCGGAAATCTCTTCTGACTTAAGACCATAATAAGTCAGGGGATTGAAATTCAGTCCATCCTATGTTAGCAAGCATAAGGCATGCCTTATCTCTTGTGCCACCGCTCTGGATCCTGCATGCTCATTTTTTCATTGTATATTTCTATTTTATGAGACAAAGGGGACACAAATCTAAGTTATGAGTTCCTTGTTCCCTTGGATGAAGAGAGCCATACTGTGTGTCTACATTGATGCTCAAAAGGCAAATAAGTAAATATTTAAAATTTCGTAAGTTCAATATTTCACAAAGAACATTGCTGAAAATTGCCCTGGCTTCCAGAATTGTGTGAATTTTTCAGAATTTTCAGAATTTCCATCTCTGTGTGCTGGAAATTTCCCTCCACAAAGTTACTCATCTTCTCATTTCTTTGACATGAATTCTGAATGTTCTTCCCATCAGCCTTACTCACCAAGCATTTGACGTATTTTCTTTGTAAACTGTAAATTTCCTTTCTGTCCTGATAAATTATGATCTGCCTTTGCCTCTGATCTTTTTTGCTTTCTTGTCCACTTAAATGTTGTTAAAATAAATTAGCAACTTTGCAGAGGGAAAGAGAAATGAGGCAATTGTTTGAAATCAATTGAATATTTCTAGGTCATGGTTTGAAGGTTTACTTAAGGTAGACTTTATGTACTACAAATACAAAATGGTAGAATGAATGTTGAAGAAAAATGCAAGAATTAAGTGATTATGCATGTGACTGATACTCTCATGCCGAAAGTTGTTATTTTCCCCATGTTTGGTTCCGATGACATCAGGAATGGTGCCTGAAGACAAAGAGCCAGGAGTAAATTTGAAGCGCTGCCAGCTGTGGTTTATAAAAACAATAACAAGAATAGAAAGCAAATTAAAAAGAAAAAGAAAAACTCAAAAGAGGAACCGGAGCAGTATGGTGTTTGCCTTGCATGCGGCTAATCCACAATGGACCTGGGTTCAATCCCAGAAATCACATATGGTCCCACATGCCAGGAGCGATTTCTCAGTGCATAGCAGAAGTAACCCCTGAGCATCAGCAGTGTGGCCCCCAAACCAAAACCACCCACCCCTGAAAGGAAGAA
>PVKC010025901.1:0-16277 GCA_004027635.1 Crocidura indochinensis | reverse complement strand
ACCCAAAAAAAAACAAAAAAAACAAAAAAAAAAACTTCCTGGGGCCGGGCGGTGGCGCTGGATATAAGGTGATTGCGCTAACTTAGGACAGACCGCGGTTCGATCCGCGGTTCGATCCCCGGTTCCCCATATGGTCCCCCGTGCCTGCCAGGGGCGACTTCTGAGCAAATAGCCAGGAGTAACCCCTGAGCGTCGCCAGGTGTGGCCCAAAAACCAAAAAAAAAAAAAAACTTCCTAATATAATACATTACGAATGCTCTCTTTTTAAAATACCACTTTATGGCATATCAATGATCAGCAAATAGCCAAACACATTCATAACCAAGACAAGTCACTTTTCAATGTTAAGAAGCAAAGGGGGACCGGGTGGTGGCGCTGGAGGTAAGGTGCCTGCGCTAACCTAGTATGGACCGGGGTTTGATCCCCCCCGTTCCCCATATGGTCCCCCGTGCCTGCCAGGAGCGACTTCTGAGCCAATAGCCAGGAGTAACCCCTGAGCGTCACCGGGTGTGGCCCAAAAAACCAAAAAACCAAAAAAAAAAAAAAAGAAGCAAATTATTAACATTAAAAAAATCGACAACAAATGAAAACTTATCTTGAAATTATATGAATTTCTCCCACAGGAAGTAAAGGACTGGTAAATTAGTCAAAATATAATTACCCGAAGGCATCTAATAGAGAAGGGAACTATGAAAGAGGTTAGTTTGTGTTTGCAGAACGTCGGTGACAAAGTGACCTCACTCTTCATCTTCACTGAAGAATGGAAAAACATGTGACTAGATTTGGGGACAGAGGGAAGAAAGCTCCAAATGTTCAAAGACAATACCTGCTACATGTTTGTGTTTGCTTGGTTCCCAGAGTCACCCAGAGGATAGTTTATATTTTTAGAGCCACAAAAAAAAAAAAAAAAACATAATCCCTATAGAATCTGAGTTTTCAAGGAAAACTCCAACATCAGCAACTTAGAGCTTGCTTGTTGTATCTATCTGCTGTCACTCTACATCAGAGAAATCCACACTTTCTGCTTTTTGCTTTCCTGCAGTCCCCCCTCCCCCCGCTCTGCTTCAGTTATACTCATTCTCTGACTAGAAAGGTCTGGAACAGATTAAAAATCGAGCCATAAAATGAGAAGCTTTGGCAAGTTGTCAAGCCTGTCTGGAACACACATAGAAAATGAGCCCAAGGAGAAAGCGAAAAGCTGCCCGAGAACTTTATGCAACTCTTCTCAAGCAAATCTCATAGTGGTGCTCAGAAGTGTTGGGAGAGAGGGAGGTAAAACGTCTTTGTATTTTTTTTCTCCATTTGAAACAGAAGCTACACAATTAACAATTCTACTCAAGTTCATAACAAGTATTAACAAATACTGCATTTTTCATATCATAAAATATACTTTTCCCCCACAAAAGATGAGGGTGGGGAGAACGTCTATGCATCTTATGAAGCAAATGCTGCCTGAGCTGAAGCCTGAGTGCAGGGGAGGAGAGACAGTCATAATGATTCTTAATGTTACACTGACTGCTGCTCACTTAATATTATTACGTTATAGTTCATTAAATATTTTAATACACCATTTGCTTTAGATTTTTTTTCTTTTTTCTTGTCTAAAAACTATGTGTGCCTTATGGTCAGGTGCGTCTTACAGAGAGAAAAATATGGTAGATTCTTTTTCAAAAGAGCTCTCTCTGGTGTTAATTCCAGTCAGCGAAGAGTTATTCATCATATTTCATTACCTTATGCAGGTGAGGGTTGGAGAGTGGGCAGGACATGGACTACAGAACCTTTTTCTTTTTAATTTCCGTAAGGTGGACAAATAAATTCATTTCATCAGAGATGATTTAAGAGAACATGACTATTAGAGTCCATACAAATGGCAACATTGATTAAAGTCTCTACATTACGTGGTTGGTTTCCTATTTCAACCACAAAGACTTATTCAAGTAGTAATAGAATCTGGAGTTGCCAGTTATTAACATGCCACATTACTTTTTCGAGATGAAGGGGCAAAACATCCAAATGAGTCTTGAGCTAGTCTTGAGTGGCTAGTTCTGGTACCAAACCGGGTATCTCTCAAGATGCTGGGGTCCCGATACTGGCCCTGTGCCTGCCTGTCTGACTTTAATGGAATGGAGAATACTGCTGGTAGGGAGTTTGGCACAGGCCTGTGGATGGCGCTGCTGGCAGGGAGCTATCTCCCCCAATGGTCTAGGGGTAGCGGGGGGCCTGCTTTTGCTTCCCCTACCCCAGGCTCGGTCTCGATAGCAATCACAGAGCTGAGTCCTTTTTCCTGTAAGGCCGCACAGTTGTTGTTAGGTCAAACCCGGTGCAGCTTCAAAGGCCCCGCGCCCCTCACCGCCCCCCTCAGCGATCTGCACGCTGTTTTCATTTAGCCGCACTCAGTCCAAGACGAAAGTTCCCAAACCGCAACCATGTGCTCGTTTTAGATTAATTTTTCCATGGCTTTGGAAAAAAATCTCTCAGAAACCCAACTGAAGAAACTGAAAATAGTGCGTGGGGGGGATGGGACATGGGATCACAAAGCACTAAAGAGCTTGTATATGATCATGAAAACTTACATGCTTGAGAGGGGGCTACCCTTTGGGCAAATGGGAATTTATGCACGTGCATTGGAGAGCAATATGGTTTCACTTTTGTCTCCAAGATGAAAAAAAGGCAAGTTAGGAAGTGATAGAAAATGCTTATACTGGACTATTTCAAGAATGACAGTGTTTTCTTCAGCTCAGGACAGAAAGCTCCAGCCACTCACTGGGTACAAGGTGGTCCCTGCTGTTTAAGGGAGCCCGAGCCCTGACAAACAAGAGAGCCCCAATGGTCAGATGTAGCGAGACAGCTCATTATTGTGTTATTGCAACAACAAAGGCCACTTAACACAAGATCAGCACTTCTCTGCCCAAATGTGAAATGAGAGTCAGCTACCACTGTACTCCCCTACAAAAAGATTAAAGTTAAAGTTATACAAAATAAAAAGATAAAAATACTGAAAATGCTGGGTGAGTAGAATCAATATTAAAGCAATGAAATCTTATTGGTTTTCCTAAATTCACACACACAAAAAAAAAATCTTTTAAAAGAAATCAAGATTATGTTCTTTAAGTCTTGAAATGAACCTTTACCAAAACGAGTGTCAATTCTTGGGTCTAACCAGGAGGTGGTCTTGTTCTTATGGTTTATGTAGTAAATTTCTCCATCTTGAGTCACAGCTTGCTCCCATCCATCAGGAAGAGGACCTACAAATACAGGGTAAGGCAAATCATGGTTAATTTTTATTTGGTGCATTTTTAAAAAGTAGGAGGGGCATAAATTTAAAAATAAAATACACCGGAGCCTGGGAGATAGCATGGAGGTAAGGCGTTTGCCTTTCATGCAAAAGGTCATCGGTTCGAATCCCGGTGCCCCATATGGTCCCCTGTGCCTGCCAGGAGCAATTTCTGAGCATGGAGCCAGGAGTAACCCCTGAGCACTGCCGGGTGTGACCCAAAAACCACAAAAAAAAATTAAAAATAAAATAAAAAATAAAATAATAAAATAAAATACATCTTGACCAAAAACAAAAACAAACAAAAAAAACCTAATCATTAAAACAGAATTATATTATTTCAGAGAACACATTTTCTAATTCTTCTTCACTAAATAAATAAATAAATAAATAAATAAATAAATAAACCCTACATCTCTCCCAAAACAAACTTTTTTTTGGTTTTTGGTTTCTGGTTTCTGGTCACACCCAGCAGCACTCAGGGGTTGGTTACTCCTGGTTTTTCGCTCAGAAATTGCTTCTGGCAGGCACAAGGACTATATGGGATGGCGGGATTTGAACCATCGTCCATCCTGGGTCGGCTGCATGCTAGGCAAATGCCCTACCACTGTGCTATCTCTCCGGCCCCCAAAATAAACATTTTATAAAATGGCAGATAACACAAAGAGCTGCAGTTCAGGGAGAGCCCCCTCCCAACCCCATCCCTTTCGGGGGTATAGCACAGTCCCCCCCAAAACTCCAAGATTCTCTAATAAAAATACATGTGATTGGGCCCGGGAGATAGCATGGAAGTAAGGCATTTGCCTTTCATGCAAAAGGTCATCGGTTCGAATCCCGGTGTCCCATATGGTCCCCTGTGCCTTCCAGGAGCAATTTCTGAGCATGGAGCCAGGAGTAACCCCTGAGCACTGCTGGGTGTGACCCAAAAACCAAAAACCCAAAAAAAAAAAAAAAACAAAAAAAAAACAAAAAAAACCCACATGTGATTGCCAAAGAGCTGCAGTGTCATAAACAGACTGCTTACTATAAAGCCTACTTAGTTAAGCCGAGTAGGCTCCAAGTACCTCTATTACTTATGTGACTGGCTTGGGGGATGAGGAATAAAAGTGGGAGAAAAATGACAATCCAAAATAATCTGTTTGTTTTGGGTTTTTTTTTTTTTTTTGGTGGGGGAAGGGCACAACCAGTGATGCTCAGGGGTTACTCCTAGCTATGCATTCAAAAAACACACCTGGTTTGTCAAACCAAGGTTCGTCCTAGGCTAGCATGGGCAAGGTAACACCTTACCTCTTGCGCCACTGCACCAGCCACAAAAATAATATTATTTTTAAGCTGCAAGGAGGTGAAGGCTTGCCAGTCAGACTTGCCAGTTTCTCAGAAATTAGGAAAGCAACATGATCAGTGCTGAACTGCTGAAAAGTCGATTTCCCAGAAAGAAAGAGGTTCTGCTTCAAACGCTGGAGTTGAGAAAACAACTGGGCTCCGAGAGAAAGCTAAGAGAATATTACATCACTTCCGTGATGATGAGGCAGGAGCACTGCAATTGGGAGGTAGAGCAGCCCATCCTCACTGGGGTGCCCCCACGTAGTCTTCATGCCAAGTCAAATCCTACAGAAATCATTTAGAGCAGGCGTCCCGTCCCCCAACATGTCAGGCCACAGCTGACTCCTGACCCAAGGAGTCAGATAGGACTGTGTGAAACAGGGGAGAGACACTCAGTGGTAGTGCTTCAGGAAGAGCCCATAGACTGTTTTGTTCTGAAATCGATTCTACCTTCCAAAGAAAGGAACTATCTATCAAGTTGTGTGTTTTCGTGAGTACTTGCCTCTTCACCCACAGGGGCTGCATTTAGGGCCCCACATAAACAAACTGAAGAATGTAACGTTGAGCTACATCTCCAAACTACCAGAAAGCACTCAACTTTATTATAAACAGCAATAATTTTACAAGAGACTGTTCATATATGAGACTGTTTAAATCTCCAATGCTCATATGCCTAAATACAAGCCAATTTGGACCTGTCCGATACTCCAGGATCCATTTTCTTTAATACCGGGATTTAAAAACATTTCTAATAGGGGCCCGGGAGATAGCATGGAGGTAAGGCGTTTGCCTTTCATGCAAAAAGACATCGGCTCGAATCCTGGTGCCCCGTATGGTCCCCGTGCCTGCCAGGAGCAATTTCTGAGCATGGAGCCAGGAGTATCCCCTGAGCACTGCCGGGTGTGACCCAAAAACCAAAAAAAAAAAAAAAAAAAAAACAATTCTAATAAATCTCCTTACAAACAAAAGTCCCCTTTTCAAAGCCAGTTATCAATGATGCTTCAATGCTACAAGTTGTTATAAATTAAATTTCCTAAAATAACACAGATGCAAAAAAAAAAAAGAAGTTTTCAAATAAAGGAATCAGAAAGACATACTTGAAGAGAGATGATCAGATTATAAAGAGAGACGGAGGAGCCGGAGAGATAGCATGGAGGGAGGGTGTTTGCCTTGCATGCAGAAGGACATTGGTTCGAATCCCAGCACCCCATATGGTCCCCTGTGCCTGTCGGGGGTGATTTCTGAGCATAGTAACCCCTGAGTGTTGCCGGGTGTGACCCAAAAACCAAAAAATAAATCAAAAAATAAAAAACTAAATAAAGAGAGATGGAAGAGACAATAAGGTGCCTGTTTATATGTGGCCAACCCCAGTTCAAATCCCCTAAGCACAGTCCTGGGTCACATTTGAGCAGAGACAGGAATAAGCCTTAAGCATGCTGGGTATGTCCCCAATTAAGAAAATAAATGAGGGGCCGGGAGATAGCATGGAGGTAAGGCGTTTGCCTTTCATGCAAAAGGTCATCAGCTTGAATCCCGGTGCCCCATATGGTCCCCCGTGCCTGCCAGGAGCTATTTCTGAGCGTGGAGCCAGGAGTAACCCCTGAGCACTGCCGGGTGTGAACCAACCCCCCCCCCAAAGAAAATAAATTAATTAAATAGCAACTTGGTATGGTGAAATTATAATAATATCAATTTATGTCAGATGTAAGAGACAGGTAACTGAATCCAAATATTGATTGAAAAGAGATTCAATGTTTATTTGTAAATGGAATATTACTGTGAATATTATGAAAACCACTATGATTAAAATTTTAAAAAATGGGGAAAAAAAAAAGAGCACTAGAAGCTGGTGCTATTTAAAAGAAAGATCTGAATGACCAAGTTCAACTTAAACTGTATTATCTATCATTTTAAAACTTAAGCTCTCAACGGGTATCTAGGAAAAACCCTCATTAGTGGCCCTACTGTGTAGTCCAAAGCTCAGAACCTGCCCAAACAGATGCACTTGTGGGGGACCCAGAGATGAAATCCGGGGAAGTCCCATCCATAGGGATAGCAGCAGCTGGAAGGACTGTGTTTCTCACTTTACTTCTAAGAGGAAGAGCCTCCTCTGCTCCTAAAGTAGGGCTCTGTGCATTTACTGAAAGATCAAAGGGAGCAAAGGTTTGCCAACATATGAATCGACCCACTTTTCTCACTAGCTCACACTATCACTTTAGGCTATCTCCCAACCCCCACCCCAACTCATTTCCTAAAACCAGCAGGAATTAGGAAAGTCTCATCCAGCAGTCACTAGCCAAACCCTAGAGACCATATCACAGGGCCCACACATGCTCTAAGTCAGGGCTTCACTCCCTTTCTAAAATAGAATCGCTGTCATCTTGGCCATCTGAGCTGGGGTGGAAACCAGGGTCCTGGAGCTGAACCAACTACGCCTTGGAGGTTCCATCCATCTTGGCCTGGGACTGCACTCAGTGTCACTCAGTGACCTGTTCCAGTGACCAAAGCTACCAGCCTTTGCCTCATTCCCTTCCTTTTTCAGTGTCTCACTTGTCATGTCTTCCAAACAGCCACCAGGAATTCTTAAAATAGTAGCTGATCACTTTCCCTGCAGGAGGCAACTTCCTAGTAGTGCTAGTCCTCACTCCCTGCTGCTTCCCTAATGAAGACACTCCTCTTCTTCACATTTAGCAGATGGGGCTGCAATTGTTTGTTTACAAGTCTGTCCTGACAAACGCCACACATCTCTTCCTTCATTCAGAGGCTATGGTTTCAGCAATTTCCCAGGCTTAACAAATGCCTTAATGTTTTGAATTTTCTGTAAGTCGGCTTAAACTTATCAGAACATACTCTGAGCTAATAAATATATTTATAAACAAAACAAAACAAACAAAACCCGAAGTCTTTTTCTGCTTGTTTTTGGGCCATACCAAATGACACTCAGGGAATCATATGGGATGCCAGGAGGCAAACAGGTCAGCCGCGTGCAAGATAAGCATCTTGCCGCTGTACTATCACTCCAGCCCCCAGATGTCTTTTTTTGTTTAACTTCTTATTCAAAAATATTTTCATGTTCTTATTTAACTGTAATTTTTTTTTGGTTTTTGGGTCACACCCGGCAGTGCTCAGGGGTTACTCCTGGTTCCATGCTCAGAAATTGCTCCTGGCAGGCACGGGGGACCATATGGGGCACCGGGATTCGAACCGATGACCTCTTGCATGAAAGGCAAACGCCTTACCTCCATGCTATCTCCCGGGCCCCTGTAGTTTTTAACATTACGACGTGCAACAACAAAGTGAAGAAAGCAGATTTCCTGAATTTCACTTCCCAGAAGACTGAAAAATCAGTTCTGGATTTGGTTCTAATGGGCCTCTTTAAGACAGAGAAAAAAGACACAAAGCTCTAGGTCAGGGGTGACGAACAAGTTCGACACAAAGAGTCAAAATTTTAAACTGTGAGAGTCAGAGAGCCACACAACGCAGTGTTTGCCAAAACAGACAAACACTCACACAAAAGCATATAATTTTAGTAATAATATATTAAACATGTAAGAGGCAAAGAGCACATTCATTTTGGCTGGGAGCCGCATGCAACTGGAGAGCCTTGTGTTCACCACCCCTGCTCTAGGTGACTGCACCCTAGTTGACTAGAAAGGGCCTCCCTGCCTGAGCACACAGGTACATCTTTCATAGATCTCACTGCATGACATAACAGTCAAACTGCCCCATTCCCCAGTGCTGGCATCAGACTATTCTCCTTGGCTGCTATAGCTGTTGAGGCAATGAATAGCACAAGCCACTGCCTGGGGTGGGCAGGATGACAGGAGCCCCTTACCATGTATGACACATCTATCTGGTTGTGCTGAGCACATTCTCATCCCTGTTACACAGGTGAATGGTGGTGCATTTGGAAAACTTGCCCAAGGCAAATATATGAATTCAGGAAATCTAACAACAGAAATGGGTGCTTTTTGAGGGGCCTCTCGTAGGGAGGCCCTGGGCTGATTCCCGATTGAGACTTCGTTCAGGCCTGAAACTCAGTGTGGTTGGCCCAGTAGAACAGTGGGAAATCACAGCTACAACATGGCATTCTGTGGCACCTGGAGCTGCAACCTCAGGTTGGGACATCCTCAGGCCTCTGAAGCTACATTCACAATGAACTACATCCTGGGTGAGCAAGGGCCCTCAGGGTCCTAGAGCACCTGAGAGAAATAAGAAACCTATGAATGTTTCTCCATACTGTTCTTGCACACTATGAACAATCAATGAAGTAAAGTCTAGTAGAACTTTATATCTTCCACTCTCTTTCTTTGAGGGGCACACCCAGCAATGCTCAAGGTTACTATAGGCTCTGCTCTCGGGAATCAATCTAGTCCTAAAGTTCTGATTTTAGACAAAAGCTATGAAGTCCAATATAAATTACACAATGAATGGACTCCATTCTCTTATTTATTTCTATTAAAAAATTCAATGTGGGAACCCGGGAGATAGCATGGAGGTAAGGCGTTTGCCTTTCATGCAAAAGGTCATCGGTTCGAATCCCGGTGCCCCATATGGTCCCCCGTGCCTGCCAGGAGCAATTTCTGAGCATGGAGCCAGGAGTAACCCCTGAGCACCGCCGGGTGTGACCCCCCCCCCCAAAAAAAAAAACAGCAAAAAAAAAATTCAATGTGGAGCAGGGAGAGAGCTTAAAGAGCTGGAATGCTTTGCTCAAAACACTGCTGGGGAAATGCAAAATAAGTAACATAAAATAAACAAGGTGCATAAAAAATAGAGTAATCACTACACAATGATATAAACACTCAAAGGTATACCAAAAAGATGCTAAACAGAAAAACCTGTGCCTTGGGGCTAGAGAGATAGTATAGCAGGTAGGGTGCTTGCCTTGCGCTCAGTCAAACTGGGTTTGATCCTGGACATCCCATATGATCCCCAAGCAAAGTCAGGAGTAATTCCTGAGTTACCGGGAATTACCCTGAGTATCCAAGTGTGGTCCAAAAACAAAGAAAAGAGAAAAAATGTTCTTTATTATTTAGACAGTGACTGCAATTACTGGGAATGAAGGGAGAGGAAATCACATTCTTAGCTCTCGTGTTGGGGCTACGTGGGGGTTACTCTTGAGCCATGCAATACTCCCACATGCAAACAATGTACTTAAGCCCTTTGCACCCATTTTTTATTGATGTGATATTGTATTGTAACATATAAGTTGTAGGCAGGCATGATTAAAATTCAACATTGGTACATTACTATACTTAGTTCACTACTGAAAGCCCAATTGTATCTCCACCTTACAGCTGACCCTCGAAGTAGGGGTGGGGATCAATCTGATGTCAGATTTACTATACTTCTGACTGAAAAGAATTCACACCTATAGCAAATACTAACTTTCTGCAGTATACATTATATATATTGCCTTGTTTTTTGGGTCACACCCAAGGGTTAATCCTGGCTCTGAATTCCTAGTGCTCAGGGATGAAATCAGATGCTGGGGACTGAATACAGGTGGCCCCATACAAGTCAAATGCCCTCCCTGCTGTATTATTGCTCCAGAAGCCCCAACCTACCCTTGCAGTATTTTTAAAAATGAATAAATTATTCCATATCATATCAAAAGTGACTCAACACCAACTTCCTGTTCTTCCATCAGGGCCCTCCTGAATGAGTAATGAGCCACTTGAGATGTCTAATCAAACAAGAAATTCTTGACTGACCACTACAAAGATACAGGATCAACCTCTCCTTCTCCTGACCTACAATTAAAGAAGAGAGAAGTCACCCAGGACATAGCAGTTTACTAAACACATCCTGGGTGTGGCTCAAAACACAGAACTAGAAAGTGTTGCAGCTCCAAAGAATGGCTGAAGTAGTGAAAACATATTCTTGCCTTTGAAAGAATTTAATGCTAACCCTCCATCTTGACATTCTTGTCTCAGATTCATGATAAAGCACAATTAGTTCTCACTACACATAAGGCATTGTTCTAAGCTCTTTACAGTTGAGGGGGAAAGTCCAAAATCCCTTAAATTTAGGAAATTTAGTGGCAGAGTATTCTTGCTCTCCCAAATTCCACCCCATTTATTTAGTTCCACATTGCAAACAGGACAAACATAAACAATGCTATTATAACCATCACCACCACCACTACTAGCACTACTGCTATCATTTTTTTTTTTCTGGCTATATAACCTGTGATGCTCAGAGCTTATTCCTACGCCTGGCTGCACTCAAGAATCACTTCTGGTGGTGCTCAGGGGACTATCTGGGATGTCAGGGATTGAACCTTAGTCAGACGAGTGCGAAGTCAGTGCAAAACCTGCTGTACTATATGTCTGACCCCAAGAATATTATTTAAAAATTATTTATAAAGTGCTCTTAATTGCATTTTCTAGAACTTTATAAAATCTCAAGAGCTTCCATTCTATTCATAGAGATGGCCTCCCAAAGATTAATGCTATTTAGGGTATTTGCCTTGCACACTGATGACCCAGAACTGACCTGGGTTCATTCCCGGCATCCCATATGGTTCCCTCAGCCTGGCAGGAGCTAGGAGTAACCCCAGTGCCACTGGGTGTGGCCCAAACAAACAAACAAACAAAATCAACACCAAATTTTAATGCTCCATACGTGATCAACAGTCATCTGTCTTCTCCACATTTTGAGTAGATTTGGCTATAAAATATCGTTTACATGTTGTTCCCAAGTAAAACTTTAATGTAGACTTTCCCTCAATTTTTGGAACTGTCTCCACTGTTTTGAATGAGCAGGTTAATGATGCTGGTACCACAAGATCATTTTCCTTTCCTTCAAGGAACTAACTCTCTTACCCAGAGCTCCTTGGGCCCAAGCCCTAGAGTAACATTCTCAAATCTTTAAGGGGTACTCAAATTCCTTCAGGAGTTCATCATATGCACAGCACTAACTAACTAGGGTCCCATATGAGTACTGTTCTTTAGGACCGTTGAATTCCGAAGTTCCAATTCACACCCCATTCCCCTGTAGCTCTCATCTCTACAGGCCCACTGCAGAATCCTGACTCTACCTTCTCTACTGGGTCCCTTTTGTCCATCCTTCCAAATCCCTACTCTATCCAGGAAGAATTCTGCTATTCTGTCCCAATAGTACATTTAACATTAAAATTAGTGAGTAATGTAGAAGCTGGGCCCCAAAAATGCCAAAAAATAAGTTTCAAAGTTGAAAGGATCAAACAAACAACAACAAAACCAGAGAGCCCCTCCAAGATTTTTCCTTTCAAAGGGATAGAAGAGTCAAAATTTGAATGGCTTCCTACAAAGGAACAAGACTAGGTCCAAGCCTCTTGATCCCACGGAGGCTTTCTTATCACCATCTCTCCCCTGTCTGACTCACCTTCCCATTTCTTTGGCAAATCCAACCCCATTCAACTGCTGAGGCTCAGGCCCCAGGTCCAACCACTTCCACCTGCTCTGCCAATGGAGCTCATCTATCTAATAAAAAAAATTTTAAATCAAAAAAAAAATTAAATCTTACATATCACTTTTCTGTTCAAAACCAACAAAGCTGGGGCCAAGTGGTAACACGGTGGTAGGGCTTTTGCGCTAAACAAGGCTGACCCAAGATGGAAGTGGGTTCGATCCCCAACATCCTATATGGTCCTGAGCCAGGAGCAATTTCTGAGCACAGAGCCAGGAGTAACCTCTGCTGCTGGGTGTGGTCCAAAAAAACAAAACCAACCAGCCAACCAACAAAAAGTTGCAAAACCAGAAAGGCCCTAACGTTCCCTACCAAATTAGCTTTAGGTTAGTTAGGTTATGCATGACACTTCGGCTCATTTTTCCAGTTCATGGAAGATTTCTGCTCAAGGCATCCATCATGGTGGTCTGCACTGGAGATGCTATCTAAATCCCTGCTCTCCACCCCAGTCAACAACTCTTTCACCTTAAACTTGTGTGCTTTTTCCTTTCTTTTTTAACCATCTGACTGTATTCTAGTTATTTGGTCTAGTGGAGAGTACATGTCTGTAGTCAAAGTTTGTTGAAAGAATGAATAAACCACTTGTCAATTGAGTATATCTTGTCTACCTATGTTCCCTTACGCATATTGCTTCTGTTTTCTCAGCAGTTAACATCACTGTTACAAATAAACAGAAAAAAACTGACCTTGACCTTGACCTTGACTCTACATTCCCAGTGTATTTGATGTTTGTTTGAATTAATGATTTAATGACAGGGAAAAATTCAATTGTTCCATATTGAAATTTTGGATTTTAAAATCTTGACTATTATTTTCAGCAGATTAACTTCCTACAGGGAATGGCTAAACATAAATACAAAGATTATTCCATATTATTCTATATTAAAATTTTCAGACTTTGGTGCAACTTGACACTTTCAGATTTTAACTCTAGAATAGTAAGTTTTTATAAGCAAATCTATTTTTATTTATTTATTTTTGGTTTTTAGGTCACACCTGGCAGCGCTCAGGGGTTACTCCTGGCTCTACGCTCAGAAATCACTCCTGCCAGGCTCAGGGGACCATATGGGATGCCGGGATTCGAACCACCGTCCTTCTGCATACAAAGCAAATGCCCAACCTCCATGTTATCTCTCTAGTCCCAGCAAATCTATTTTTGTGTAGTTTTTGGGTCACACCCGGCAGTGCTCAGGGGTTACTCCTGGCTCCATGCTCAGAAATTGCTCCTGGCAGGCACGGGGGACCATATGGGGCACCGGGATTCAAACCGATGACCTTTTGCATGAAAGGCAAACGCCTTACCTCCATGCTATCTCCCAGGCCCAGCAAATCTATTTTTGAAAGAGCTTTCTGTAAGCTCAATTAGCTTTCAGAATATTCAAAGCAACAACTTTTTATAAAAAAAAAAATATTTTTTACCTAAAATAACTCTTACCACTACCTCACCTTACTGACATAAAAATAGTTTTAGAAAACCACTGCAGCAGGATTTATTTCTTTCACTGACGATGCCTATATATGGTCTATGAATATTATTTTTTAAGTAGCATCTTAATCTTTCACACAAATATTTCTCCTCTGAGTCATAAAATTATCACAGCAGTAGAGCAACCACAGGATTTAGAAATCAGTGGGAAAGACAAAAATAATATTCCAACACTTATCATGAGAAGAAAGAAAACAGACACTTGATTTGGTTTTTAAATGTAAATAGTTTATTCTCTTTCTCATCCTCTCTACTCCAAAGCTGAGCAAAGTTTCTAAACTCTACAAATAATCACTATAGAAATGTGGAACATTGCCATTTTTCATCTTTTTCTTTATATTATTTTAATATCCACTCAATTTTCCAAATTAATCTACTGGTTAAAGTAACAATAATAAATCCATTCTTTTCATTAGGTTTTGTATTCACACTAAATTCCAACTGCAGAATGCAAATAAACCCTGCTCAATTATTTCTAAGACTAGTTCTAATACATATATTTTGAAATAAGCATATAGTTACATAAATGAACGCACTTCCTAACATTTCAGGTCTAATTATTTTGGTTATTATAATGGAACGCTAATAAACCTGAAACTACCAGAAAATCAGGTAACAATACACTGACTCTTCAATATGACCAATTTTTCATGAAACTGATGGAAATTTTTGGGGCAGTGCTCAGGGGTTACTCCTGGCTGCTCCTGGCAGGCACGGGGGACCATAGGGCGCACCGGGATTCGAACCGATGACCTTTCGCATGAAAGGCAAACGCCTTACCTCCATGCTATCTCCCGGGCCCCAAACTGATGGAAATTTAGTCATCAAATAAACCAAGACAAACTATACAAAGCAGCCAGGTGTCTTAAGACCAGCTACATGTAAAGCAAGTGCCTGCCCCATTGTTTCTCTCTCCAATCCTGAAGCGCTTCTTCAAATTCCCTCACTTACAAAGTGAAAAACCGGGGCCGGGCGGTGGCGCTGAAGGTAAGGTGCCTGCCTTACAGCGCTAGCCTTGGACGGACCGCGGTTCGATCCCCCGTGCCCCATATGGTCCCCCAGGTCAGGGGCGACTTCTGAGCGCATAGCCAGGAGTAACCCCTGAGCGTCACTGGGTGTGGCCCAAAAACAAAAACAAAACAAAACAAAAAAAACAAAGTGAAAAACCAAAACCCCAGTTTATGAACCCAGTTTATGAAACTGGTCAAACAGGGATTATCGATTCCTAAAAGCTTCTGTGAGCATTTCAAGGCTACATGATTCCTTCCTACTTGCTGAGCTTTTTAACCACAGAAAATTTCCAATCCATCTTACCTGTCACATTTATTCTCTATCTGCCATTTTTGATGGTTCTCTGTGCTGATACGAGATCGCACAATACAAAGCAGCACCAAGGTCGCCCTCCGCCTCACTTGACTCTCATCCCCCAGAAAAGTGCAAATGTTAACACCACACCTTCTTCTCTCACAACCAAAAGGAAACACCTTCTCCACCTTTGGAAGGTATTTTCCTAAAACTCCAGGCATGTGTGTATCAGACAGAAACCAAAAGGGCAAGCACTGGTAGATGTGAGCATCAGTCACATAAGCCCTTGGGCAAAAACACAATCAACCAACCCTGTAACATGTTCTTGTATTGAGACGCCGACCTTACAGCTCTCTCCTATGTTTTGTGGGGTGTGAGCAGGGGTGAGTCACATCTAGCTTTGCTCAGGAATCACTTCTGATGGGAATAATAGATCATGTATAATGCCAGTAATCAACCCCGCATTCAAGGCAGGTGCCTTACCCACTCACTGTACTCTGGCCCAAAGCTACATTTTAAAACAGCAGATCAATGGCTAAATTGATTTTCTTTCATTTAGATTACAGCTTAGGGGTTTTAAGTGAACACTATTAAAATGAAGAAAGTGGTGTCAGAGCAATAGCACAGAAGGTAGGATGTTTGCCTTGCAGGTACCTGGCCCAGGTCTGATCCCTGGCATTCCATATGGGCTAAAGAGCCTGCCAGGAGTAACTCCTAAGTGGACAACCAGGAGTATTTCCTAAGCACCACTGAGTGGGACCCAAAATCCAATAAAATAAAATAAAATAAAAGACGTAAGGGGCCAGAGTAATAGTAATATGGGTAGAGCATTTAATTGATCTACCTGGGTTCAATTTCTTGTACCCTATATGGTCGCCAAAACTCATGACCCCTAAGTTTAGAGCCAGAAAAATGTCCACAGTATCATCATTGTGTGTAGCCCCCCCCCAAATAAACAAAAACAAAAGTATTGTTAAAATCAATAATATTAAAGGTCAGAAGTAGTACAGTAGGAAGGGCTCTTGCTTACACACAGTTGACCCAGGTTTGATCCCCAAGCTTCCCACCAGGAGTGATCTCTGAGTGCAAAGTAATATCTGAGCACAGTTAGGTGTGGCCCAAAGCCAAAGTAAATATAGTCAATAATAATAAAAAGTAGATCAAGGGAGAGCTGGATCGATGATGCAGAGGTAGGGAGGGCATTTGCCTTGCATGCAGCTGACCCAGGCCAGATTGAGGTTGGATCCCTTGGCGTCCCATGAGATCCCCCAGCCAGGAGTGATTTCTGAGCGTAGAGCCAGGAATAACCCCTGAGCATCACCAGATGTGGCCCATGAAAGAAAGAAAAGGAAGGAGGGAGGGAGGGAGGGAGGGAGGGAAAGAGAAAATGGGGGGGCACGTGGAGAGATAGCACAGTGGTAGGGTGTTTGCCTTGCA
>PVKC010025900.1:0-16295 GCA_004027635.1 Crocidura indochinensis | reverse complement strand
AATTTCCTCCCCTTTCCAGACTAGTAATGGAAAAATGAACTTGTTCCCAAAGTGCCACCTTTTAAATCTTCCTCTCAGCTGTACACTCAGCTGTCAATCTATCCTCTTTGTTCAGATTTCCATAGTTACTTTTCTATCTATAGGCTCAGAAAGCATTTCCATAAGCATAGGAGAGAAAAAGTATGCTTGAATTTTGTATACTTTTAGGACAGTATAAAGGGCAAGAACATTCAGTTCCTTTGAATTAAAACTATATATGTCTTGATAGACCACAACATTAGGGCTTTGAGCCTTTGCTTCTAAAAATAAAAAAAGAAGATGCTAGTAAAAATTTCCAAGGATGATTGGAGAGATAAAATTGCATAAGGCATATACAAATCACTGCATAGAGATACCTTAGATCAGGGACTCAGATAAAAGTTGATTTTTAGCTTCCAATCATTCATATTGAGGAATTTGGAAATGATTCTATATGGACTGAGTTTCTATGTCATAACCTTGACCATTTCAATGTAAACCTGTCCAGCACCTACATTTATATAATTTTTATACTTCCAATTTCAAACCATCTACTACCAGACCTTATTTCATTATCCACGGGGCACGTAGATGAATAAAGTAACCTTTATTTAGGAAAAGAAAGTAAATCTATGGGTAAATGTCTCAATTCCTTCACACTTTCATTGAATATCTTGCTGGTAGCTTTTTATATCAATTCCGAAGTTTTCCTATCAGAGCTAAGGTACTTTCCTTCCCTTACCTAAGACAACTTGATTTTGTACAGTCAAAGAAACATAGATTTTGTATAGTCTAAGAAACATATGAGGAACTTGATGGAAACACATATTCTCTCTCATCTGCATTTTTCCTGCCTTGATGTATTCAAAGATTTCCATCTACAGAGGCACTTTGGACCAAGTGAAGAATTGGAAAACATTGAGTGTGTCTGCTCAAACATGAGAAAATCTGACTGATATATTTGTGTGTGAAGCACCCAGAAAAATTCTCAAACTTTCTTTGCTGTGATGAAAGTAATAGTTTGAACAACTATTGCTTACTCATTAATGATCTGTCATCATACTTCCCTAGCATAAAATTGCACCCAAGAACAGCTTATTCAGGGGAGTGGGGGAACCAGAACGGCAGATCATGAATTAAGAATGGAGTGGGATGAAATCCAAGCCAAGCATGCAAAGATTTAGAGTGATAGCGTGAACATGATGAGATGCAAGCACCGTTTTTTTTTTCTTTTTTTGTTTGTTTTGTCTTTTTAGAAATGTTACAAAGCACCGGTTTTAACAAAAAAAAAGTGGAGGGGATTATTGGAGAGATAGTACAGCAGTTAGGGCATTTGTTTTATACTTGAATGACCCAATTTTGATCACCAGGACCCCTTGTCTTCTGGGCCACACCAGGCACAATCCCTAAGTGCAGAGCCAGGAGTAAGCCTTAAGCAGAACTGGGTGTAGTCAAAAAGACAACAAAAGAAATGAGACCTGATTAAAACCAGCAAACAACAACAACAACAACAATACAGTGCCTAGAGTATGTTGAGTGAAATAAATAAGAGGGAGAAAGATAGGCACAAAATAGTCTCACTCATCTATGGGATTTATGAAAAATTAAAGGCATTATTGTAATATGGCCCAGAGACAATAGAGTTAAGGGCCAGAAGGACCAACTCACAATTTGAAGCTCACCACAAAGAGTGGTGAACTCTGTTAGGGAAATAACTACACTAACAACTAGCATGACACTGTTAAAGAACAAGAGAAGTAGAATGCCTGTCATGAATACAGGCAGGGGTGAAATCAGAGGGGGGCATTAGTGGTGGGAATGTTGCACTGGTGAAGGTGGGTATTCTGTCTATGACTGAAACTAAACTACAAACATGCTTGTAATCATGGTGCTTAAATAAAGAAAATAAGTAAATTAATTAAATAAAAGAAAAGGTTAACAAAAAAAGGGGGGGGGAGGTAACTATGGTGTCTGTCAAGACCAGAAGAGGTGTGTTTAGGGATTATAAATGCAATTCCAGGAAAACTATAAGTAGTTGCAGCTTAGCTTTAGCACTCCCTAGACTGATCAGAGTCTCAGTGTTTTTAGCTAAATGGTAAACTGCAAAGGGAATTCTGGGAAGAGTGTCAAGAGCAGGACCAGATTCAACAAACAAGATGATGGCATTTCTACTGGTTTCCACTTTGTGTGTCTACGCACCTTAATTTCACCAATTTGACACAGCTGTTGCCTCTGTCAGTAACGCTCTACCAACGACCTCTCTCCCTTCTCAATACTACAGTACCCCAGTTTCTGCGCTGCTCACGAATTGTTGGCTGACCTGAAACAGAAAATAGGTTGCTTATTAAATAGTTTCAGCAATGGTATAATACTCTTTCTAGGTCAGCTGTGCCTGGTGGGGAGGGAACAATGGTCTTCTCTTTCAAAGAAAATGGTCTGCCCTATTTGGACTGTCTTCCTTCTGATGGTTAATTAATCTAAGACCCTAGGAATGCAACACAGAGACCTTTCTATGAAGATGAGAGAATAGAGGTGAAACTGGCGGTGAACTATTGGACCGAACCTGGGACATCGTAGAAAGAGCTGGTCACAACAAATGCTTTGCAGAAAATGAGTGATGACACATTTACACAGTACATGCTATTGTACTTTCATACTGCTGCAGACTGCTTTGTGGGGTTATTTAACCCAGTAGGTCTTTGGGAAGTTTCCGGCCATCCACGTTGCCTTTATTCAAGCAGGTCACCTTCTCCTGTCCCTAACTATGCAGCCAGCACACTTAATCACATACTGCCCTGGCTAACTTCAGCTGGGCCATGCCTCCCTGCCATGCCCCACAAACATCCCTCTTCCTGACTTCTGCTTTCATCATCTCTGGCTCTTCCATTGGTTAGGCATTTTCCAGACGAGACACAAAAGGGAGTCTAGAACATGAAATTCTAGTAAACAATGTAGAATTGGAACTTTTCCAGTGAGGTGTGATCCTTACACTATCACTTAAGTTTTCTTAATCTCAATTGACTCCTCCCTTAACACCTGCTGCTAACACCTACCTTAATACTAGTAATAGTAAAGGTATTAACTGTGACTTTCACTCTATTGTGTATTAAAATATTAAGCATTTTAATGAAATTTTCTCTTATATGTAGATATAAAATCAAGAGTATATTGTGGATAATTATGGTGCTATTAGAACCTCATTAATTATGATATTATTATAATTCCATTAAGATGAATAATTCCTGTTACGATAACAGCTCAAATTTGCCATCATATTTTTGTGCACATTCTGTTACATAAGTGCTTAATTTTACAAATAATCATATTCATTATCATTTTATGACTTAAAAAATCTGAGGTGTAGAATGCTTTTTTTGTGTGTGTGTGGTTTTTGGGTCACACCCGGAAGTGCTCAGGGGTTACTTCTGGCTCCATGCTCAGAAAATTGCTCCTGGCAGGCACGGGGGACCATATGGGGCACCAGGATTCGAACCGATGACCTTGTGCATGAAAGGCAAATGCCTTACCTCCATGCTATCTCCCGGGCCCCTAGAATGTTTTAGTAATTCCTATGTGAATGGTTTAGAATTACTGAACAAAATTTTAAACATATGACTACTGAATCAAACCTATTTTTATTGTCTTCTTTGGGCATTAAAATATGACTTCCTAAGTTTGTATTTATCTATCTCTAACACAAGCTCTCCCCATTCTCTCTCACATACATAAGGATGCATGCTTGTTCCTCATTCTCTCACACATGCACATTTTCTTTCTCTTTCTCTCTCTCTCTTACACACACACACACACACACACACACACACACACAGTCACTGAGTCCAGAGTCTAAAGCTCTCCCAATGAACATTTTTTGTATTAGTTTTATCATTAAACACAACAAATAAAATAAAAGCTTGAATCTGGAAAGTCTCTAAAAAGAATACACCACAGTGGATGCAATCAGAACCCCAAATCACCATATCCAGTCTGTCTTTCCTCCTCTAGGTCAACCATGACACTATTTAGCAGAAACTCTCATCTTTTTTTTCTTTAGATAATCAGTCTTTCACCTGAGTGTGATAAGAAAACTTGTCTCCTGAATATCCCCTGTAAGGAACCATTCATCCTAGTTGAGGAGAATAGATTACAAAGTTGTTGTGATTCAGCTTTGTTCCTTTCTTACTGCTATCCTTGAACTTCATATGGACAAGCCAGATCCTTTTCCCGAGTCCAAATATTCTCAGAGATAGGGTGTTAGGAAGAAGATATTTTTATCCATCTAAAATTAGCATGTAGAAGTTGCAGCTTCCATTGTTCTGTGACTTTGGGAAGAAATCAGGAGTAGATGAGGTCTTTTATGGAAAAGGTATCTCTAAGTGAAGGAGGACATTGACCAGCCTGGAGGAGAAACTTAACCAAAAGCATAAATCACAAAGGTATTGGTATGTTATCTCTGACTTTCAGCATGTGTTATTAAGCAAGAATTTTCTCTTGCCTAAATCACACAGCCCAAGTTATTCTTTCAGGGTGACTGAAGTTTTCAATACTGACAGAGCATGTGACAATTATGTTCCATTGTTCTTTGTGTGGTAATATCAAGACTCATGCATAGCAGCAATAATTTTGCTTGAGTCAAGATTATTAAGGGAATGAATTGAAGTGAATCTGAAAACTGTAAAGTGACATATGATGTTTAGTTTTATTGATAGTTATTAGTTTCAAGGACATTTAGCAAATTAACTGCTTATGAAATCGGGCAAGCGTTAGTCCTAGTTGGGCCTACTACTGAAGAGGTGATGTCATTATAATTGGTTCATTACTAGCACTAGCATGACACGGAAGGCTGCAAAAATGTGAAATTAGTGCAACTAAAATATTTCAATTGTCAATTTTACTAGTACTAAGGAACAAATAAGACTTTGACCTAGTTCTCATGCAGATGTTTTTTTCAGGGAATATTCAAACTAGATTTACAAGACTAAGCACAAAGTAAATTTCTAAATTACTCTATTACAAGTGTCTGGTGGAGAAGTAAGTTCATTGAAAATATAGGTAATATATATTCCTATATAAGTAATATATATGGGTAATAAATATATTATATATATATTCTTTCTTAAAAGACGAATCTAATAAGTGACTGGAAAATTTTTCTTTGGAAAAAATTGTTGATGAATAGCAGGCAAGTGAAACCAAGGTAGGGGCAATGATTCATGGCTTCTTTAGATGTATTTTATGGACATTGGAAAAAGTGAATTTCTTTTAACACATACAACACAAGAAACTAAATTTAAAATAAGAAGTAACTGATTCACACACTCCTATAAGAACCATGTAGCCCACCAGAAGGTGTTCGGGGCCACCTAGCCTCAAGTATTTAGGAATTCAGGCAACTTTGAGCATGTGTCAGACATGGTATTAATGTTCTAATGTGTAGAGTATCTCCTATACCAAAATGTTTTCTGGTTTTCAATGCTCTGATTTGCAAAACCCTGCCACATTCACTTTTTCCTTTTTCTCTCATATATAAAATGAGATATATTATAAAACAAGCGGGACTTACCATCCACATTTATAAAATGAGGAAATATGACATAAAGTGCAATATTCATTAGCATTCGATGTGTTAAGGAATAAAAGATGCAACAAAAAGAAACACTATCATAATACCTGAGTTTTCCTTATCACATTAAAAACGTGGCAAAGATAGAAACCAGAATTCAGTCTTCTTCTCCAGGCCTAGGTACTTTCTATTCATGTTTAATTGTCACAGTTTTGGGGGGCAATATTGTTTTATATGGCAGTAGAAGTCATCATGGTACACCCTCCTTTCTGCTTTGACCAGTTGAGCTACCTGCCACTGTCCTTGAATTCAACGCTCATCTCCAACTAAACACATTTACACAATTGTCAGGATTTTTTTTTTTTTTTTGTAGAAGCTTGGGAGCTGCTGTCAGGTTTTTCAGAGCTTTTTCCCATTCTATTTTAAAGAAACTGTCTGCCTCTGAATGCATATAACTCTGCACACTCCAGTGAGCATGGACGAGGAGCACTGGTCTTTGACTTAGATTGTTCAAGCCCATAGTGCAAGCCTTGCTTTCAGGCAATGTCCAAACAGGTTGGACAAAGCTACTGCTAAGACCCCCTGCTGTTAAGACTTTCCTGTCTTCTGCCATGAAGAAAAGTACAAAAGCAAAGAGAGAAAAGTGCTGTTTAATGTCATCTAAAAGGCTATGTCATAATATTAACAACCAAAGTTTTGTGAAGCTTCAAATATGATCAACAACATGTTGAAGTTGATAATAAAAATTGCCCAATGTAATAGATACTTTTAATGATATTTCGTGTGAGAGGAAAAAAGCAATGAGAAAAATATTTTGGGAGGTATTTGCAATATTCTAGAATTATAAGAGTTATATATACATATATATAGGTTGATGATCTCAGTGCCTCTATTTTGTATTCATTTCCCAGATAATATTATCATAGAATTTGTCAACTTGTTAACTAAGGTAATAAGGTAAGGAGGTTTGCATCATGCCATGGTTGGCCAACAAAAAGTGGTACTGGAAATTTTTCTCTTCAAAAACCTTAGTTAGTCTTGTTTGTTTTGGGACATAAGGATTGGAAAAATTCAAATTATACATTAATAGCCTTTATAGACTTAGATTCATAGAAACTGGAGGGTATGCCTAAATTCACATCACAAATCACGGTTGAACATCATGCATTAGGTACCAATTATTCCATGTTATTCTATGACACTCAAGATCATGACAGAAAATATGAATCAAGTTTGTTTTATACTGAAATATTTTATATTTCAGTGCTTATACTGAGGCA
The DNA here is from genome assembly GCA_004027635.1 of Crocidura indochinensis. NCBI lineage: Eukaryota > Metazoa > Chordata > Mammalia > Eulipotyphla > Soricidae > Crocidura > Crocidura indochinensis. Next base: position 9,434 of record PVKC010025900.1, on the reverse strand, counting down.
ATCATGAATTGTGCATTATATTGTGGGTCACTATTGAAATTATGTGAGAAATGTTCATTTCTGCTTTTTTCTTAAATAAAGATGCCATGTTTCAAACTGATAGAAGAGTCAGTTGCAAGGAAGCTTGTTCTCAAGAATTATTTCCTTTCTTGAAAATTTTATAGAAGCCAATGACAGGTTTTGTGAACTAAAGGATTTTTCTTAGAGACTATGGAACAGATGGTGTCATATTGAATTCTAGTGCACTATAGAATATATTTTGAAACCATCAACTCCTTTTCCAGTGGTTCTTAAAATTTATTGTCATAAATCCTCTATTATGTTTCGTATTAGCTCAACAACTTGAAACGTTCTAGTATATGTATATGTATATACACATATATACATTTATTCAGTGTAAATTTATATATGTGTGTGTGAGAGAGAGAGAGAAAAGAGAAAGAAGAAAATTCACAGTGAGAGTAATTCCTTCCCTTGCTTTTAAAAATAGTTATTTTCTTTTTTTTTTATTCTCCCCATCTCACCCCAACCTCACCACAAGTTATTTTCTATTTTCTACTTATACTCGATGGATTTTTTCCAATACATAAATTCTCTAAAATATACCATTCTGAATCTTGTCAACCCAGTCCAATCTACACTTTGATTACTCTCTGGGTAAGAAGGTGTTTTGCCATTCATCAGTCCCAAGATGTTTAAAATAGACTCAGTCATACCATGAAAATCTGGATTGAAATCTCCCATTGTAGGCTTTTGCCTATGACCATTCAGCCTTCTTAAGTTGGCACATAGAAGTAAGACAGATCACACAAAGCTAAGAAACACAGCCAAAATAACAAAAGATGCAATCAAGTTTTAAATAACTGAAGGTTATGCATAGCAAGGTGGAACTTGACAGAGAAACAAATAAAATTCTACTTAACTCAAAACAATAATAGATTTATTCTCCTCCAGGCCAAGTTTCTTCTGCTTTCCTCATAAACTTCTAGTTTAAAAATTACTACCAAGCAGATCTGGCAGACACGGGGGACCATATGGGGCACCGGGATTCGAACCGATGACCTTTTGCATGAAAGGCAAACGCCTTACCTCCATGCTATCTCCCGGGCCCCAACCAAGCAGATCTGTGAGCACCGAGTTGAACTCAAATCTAGCTTATAGTGACATTATTGAAGCAACCTTTTTCTACCCTAGGTAAAAGAAAAGTCTTTAACTTCTAAAACCTCAGCCTCTGATATAGTCTCGGATGCCATTGTCTAAAATACTTGACTTTCGACTCTTTAATTTATTTGCTGGGGGCACATTTCTTTAAGATAAAATCGAAATGCCTTAAAAATTTAAATTGGTTATCTATTAATTTAGTATGTTCAATGTTGTGAGGCATTACTATAATTATTTTTATTAAAAGTATGAACCACCGGGGCTGGAGAGGTAGCATGGAGATAGGGCCTTTGCCTTGCACGCAGGACAATGGTTTGAATCCCAGCATCCCATATGGTCCCCCCAGCCTGCCAGGAGTGATTTCTGACCCCTGAGTGCTGCTGGGTGTGACCCAAAAACTAAATATATATATTTTCCCCCCACCTCCATCTCTAGTAATCTCAGCTCTCTTTTCAATGACCGTTGATTTGTTTTAGCTTTGTTGTGTGTAAGATACCAAGCAATTAACCCTAAACAAAGGTGTTCCCCAACTCCTCCTTTCTCTTACCCTCTTCCTCTCTGTCTCTCTCTGTCTGTCTCTCTGTCTTTCTGGCTCTGTCTGTCTGTATGTCTCACTTGCTCACTCACTCTCTCTCTCCCTCTCTGGCTCTCTGTTTCAAGCTTCACCCACCTGGTATTGGGAATTGGTTTGAATAAAAAAAAGATTTCTAGCTTTGGGTTGGGGCAGAGAGCAAAAGCCAAAGGCCGTGGAAGACATGTTCATTCTTTCCCAACTGGATTGGTATTATTTTTCGCCACTACCCTACTTCTTCAGATCTGTCTGCCTAAGGGGATAGAAACACAACATCTGGGGTGAGATCATAACCAGTGAATTTTTACTTTACAGTTGTGTGCATTCATCTGCTTTGTTTACTTATATTGCATAGCTAGGTGAAATCATTCAGTATAACCAATATTTGTCTTTTTTCTTTTGACTAATTTCACTTTACATAATCTCCTCTAGTTAACTCCAATTTGCAGCAAATGGAAAATTCTCATCTTTTTATTTAAGATGAATAATATTCCACCGAGTACAGCTGCCATGTCTTTATCAACTCATTTGTATGGACGGTTTTGTTGTCTCTGTATCTTAGCTGTTGTAAAGGCTGCAATAGTAAATATTGAAATAGTGATTAATTTTTCAAGTTACTAATTTAAGAATATTGTGGTTATATGTCCAAAAGTAAAAGTTCTGATTCACATGAAAGTTATATCTTGCTTTTTTATAGAAAGTTTTATATTATTTTCCAAAATAGTTGCACTTACATGAACAAGGTATGATGTTCCACGTTTTCACCAATATTAGCTGCTAATTCATTCTTTTTTTTTTTTTTTTTTTGGTTTTTGGGTCACACCCGGCAGTGCTCAGGGGTTACTCCTGACTTCATGCTCAGAAATCGCTCCTGGCAGGCACGGGGGACCATATGGGGCACCGGGATTCAAACCGATGACCTTTTGCATGAAAGGCAAACGCCTTACCTCCATGCTATCTCCCGGGCCCGCTAATTCATTCTTATATAAATAATTCTCATAAATTTAAAGTGATACCTCACTTTGGTTTTTATTTATATATACACAAAAGAAATGATGATAATGAACATGTTTAAGTTCATCTTTGTTATATGAGTTTTGCTTTATTCTTTCATTTTTTATTTTTTCTTTAATTATTCTAGGCCTAAATCCCTTTATTTCTTCTGGATCTCAGCTGAATTACTGTTTATGAGACACCTCTTCTTGAATTTCTAAAGTTGTCAAACTTCATGACATTAAAAAACAAATAAAAGAGGAATCTTACAAGATGTTATTTTCTGACTGTAACATGGTACAAGAACCAATAATAAAAGCTATATATTTTCTGCAGAGTTCAAGGTTCTGAACAGAGAAAAAATTGAAATAATAAAAGCATGGATTTTAATTTTAGACTTGAATTTATTGTTCTGGAAACTGTGGATAAGTTTAGTTTTTTGCTCTTTAGATGTCTCATCTAAAAACCTTAGGTTTTGTTATCTATTATTAATATATGTTATAAAGATTAAGATAGGCCGTTCGTTAACTAATGTATCTATTAAATAAATATGTTATAAGCCTTACTAAAGAATGGAGGATTCTGTCAAACATTGGAAACCATAGAGATTGCCGTCATTTCATTCCCATCCTCAAGAAATTGGGTTGATGACTTTTTATTCAGGGAGTGTGTTGTCTGTTGCACTGAGTTTAGTACAAAGTTAATTTTGGCATGGTGTCTTCTAAAAATGCATGTGAAAAAGCTACACAAAAACCAATTGCTGAGGGGAAAATGTAGTAATAAATTACAGTTAAGTGTTAAGCAGGGGAAAATGCAAAAAAGAACCAAAGGGTTGTTGGAGAGAGAGTACTTCAGGTAGGCAGCTTGCCTTACACATGGTTAAACTGAATTTGACCCCTAGGTACCCTGATAAACTCCAGCAGTAATTACCGGGCATCAATCCAGGAGTGAACCCTGAGGACCACAATGTGCTCTCTTCCCCAAAAGGGAGAGCTAAAGCTAATTTTAGAGGAAGACAAATGAATAAATACTTTACTGTATTTTATTTTATTAAAACAATTGTTATCAACAGAATCTTTCAATGTTGAATTTGAGATATAAATTAATCAGGATCCTTCCCACCACCATTGTTAACCTTCCTTTACCAATGGCCCCAAAGATCATCCTATACAACTATCCTTTGCCCCCTGTCTTGCCAGTATAACAGGGCCCTTTAAGTTTACATTGTTAAATTTTTGCTCCCTGAATTTTATTATCATTAACTTTGGCTTGGATATTTATTTCTGCCCTTATTTATTTCTCTGCCAATGCATCCGAGGCCACTTGGCCTTTGGACCCTAGTCTTTCTTTGTTCTTTTCTTCTTAGTTTTATAGAAAAATGTGAAAATAGCTGTTAAAATAATGTAATAAAATAATAATGTAATAAATAATAATAATGATAAAAATAATAAAATGTAATAAAATAATGTAAAATAATGTAAGGTTCTATGAAAGATGTGGGAGCCCCAATTTAAAACATAAGAGATTAAAAACATTCAATTTAAAAAATGTGTGTTAGGGTTTGTTTTGTTTATTTTTGCATAGGAACAGAAATATATGGATGAAATAAAAAGAAGAGCCTTTTCCTAAAAACAGGGAGACCTTACCTATGAGGCAATTTGGCATAAGACCAAATACAAGCTCCGGGCATGCTAACTTGTCTAACCCCAAAGTCTTTTTCTGTGGTCCCAGTAATAGTTCTTCACAATCACGTTGTTGCAGTCAGATTTATGTAGTTAGAGATCCTGGTTTTTGTGTAAATCAGGGGTGGCGAACAAGTTGGACACAAAGAGCCAAAAGTTTAAACTGTGAGAGTCAGAGAGCCACACCACGCAGTGACCTGCCAGAAAAGACAAACACTTGCACGAAAGCATATAATTTTAACAATAATAAATTAAACACATATTGCATTTTGCCATTTTGAGTGAGGGCAAAAATCCTGTTTGCCACCCCTAGTATAGATCCTATGTTGAAATCAAGGTGATATGAAGTATCTTCTTGTTTCATCTCACCATTAAGTGAGACCTGCCTTTGCTAATACCAAGTTGTCAAAGTGTCATATAAAGCCACTCTGGAGGACTTCAATGCCAAAGCAGCATGAGGGCAATTCCTGGTAGATCAATTCCTGGTGCTGGTATAGAAAACTGTGATGGTACCATAGATGAGATCCAGGGTTCAAGGGTGAATGGCCAAGATCTGATCTTGTAGAGCCTAGGAATAGTCACTATGCCAAGTTTTCAGGGTGTAAGGCCCCACTACAATATAAAATTTATCTGTTCCTATCCCTATTAGATAAGAGGGACCAGAGAAAGAGCAGCAGTAGGACATTTGTCTACAAGCGGCAGACCTGGGTGGGCTCTTGTTTGATATCTTTCAACCCAGTCTATCAGGGTAATTTTTGAGTGCAGAGCCAGGAGTAACCCCTGGGCACCACTGGGTGTGGCCAAAAACCAATCAATTAACCAATCAATAAAGTTTTAAAAACATAAGAACTTATCTCCACACATAAGATTTCTCCATTTTAATGTGCCTACGCTAAAAGGAACAATATCACACGGTACTACTGATACATATGGGGGTAAAAATAACAAGCTAAACAATCCCTATATCCTAGTTCTAACATGAACTTGGAGGACAAGAGAGACTTCTCTACTAGAATTTTCTACTAAATAGATCCAAATAAAAGGAATGGGGAAAACTGCCGCTACACAAGAAGATAAGAATTAAGACAATAAGAATTACAATTGTTAACGAAATATTTGAAGGAACACACACACACACACACACATATATCTAGATAGATAGATAGATAGATAGATAGATAGATAGATAGATAGATAGATAGATAGATAGATAGATATGTCCCTTTTAAATGTTTTGAAATAGTCTCAGGGGGGACAAAATACATGGAGTACAGCTTCAGGCTGTGACACGGTCTTGTGGAGTCTGAAAAATGATTTCCAGCAGTCACATATCAGAAAATGTTCTTGAGCTGGGGGTTTTCAAAAACCAAATCTTGGAGTGAACAGCAGTTCATAGTGAAGGAAATTGGGGGGGTTTGGGGGAAAGACAGCCAAGGGCAAATTAGCAGCAGTGGCAGCTTCTTGGGCTAAGGCAGTGTTTCTCAAATAGTGGGGTACGCCCCAAAGGGGGGTGCATTTGACCTCCACAAACACTGTCATAACAAGCTAAGCCCCGTGTTTATGTCTCTGGATGTCTTTGGAGCTGAGAGTTGCTGCGTCCTGCTTCAAACCCCGCTTAGAAAAGCTCTGCATCGCAAAACGTGCTCATTGTAGCCATCCATCCAGACATCACCTCTGATTAAAAAATCAGCTCAAATTATTTTATATATTTTTGTTTTGCTGGTTAAAGTTTCTTTTTAATAAAGATACTATGTACAGTTGCGCGGGGGGGCACGAAAATGTTTTCTTCTTCCTTGGGGGGCATGACAGAAAATAATTGAAAAGCACTGGGCTAAGGCAAGGTGTGCTGGTAGTCTGTCTTTTCACTTTGGGAGCTAGTTGGCAGCTGGTTGGGGTAGGGGAGCATTCTGGTTCCTGAGAAGTTAAGAATTGAGGGTAAAATGGTTAAATGAGGGGAAATAATAGGTCTAGGGTGAGAGAGAGAGTGAGGGCTAGAAAAGAATTTGTGAGGTGGTAAGCAGAGGGGGGAAGTAAGGCTTATATATAATGGGGAAAGGACAATATAGGACATAGACAGACATTATGTATGTTATAAATGGATAGTAGAAAGACATTAAGGTGACCAACATATACAGTGACACACACACAGACAGACACTGAGGATCTATCCATGAGTTACAGTTGAAAAGCTGACCCAGGTTGAATGGGTCAGAACACTTAAAATATGTAAAGCCCAACCGAAGCAGTAACACACAGGTAGGGCATTTGCCTTATATATGGCAGATCCAGGACAGATCTGCTTCCATCCCTAGCATCCCAATCAGTCCCAAACCAGGAGTGATTTCGTAACTCATAGTCAGGAGTAACCCCTGAGAGTCACAAAATGTGGCCCAAAAATCAAAAACTAACTAAATAAATAAAATAAAAAGCCAACAAGTCAGATGGAAAGGTTTTCCATTTTCTAGGCCAATTATCAATGGTGAAGTAAACTTTAAGCGATAAGTTAATGAGAATTGTAAGAAGAGTCTACACCATGAAGAATAGACTAGAGGGTTTTGAACATCCGTGTTCATTTCCTAAAAGCAGTGTAAAATTATGAGTATTATGGTCCACTGGTAAACTACTACATTTGAAAGCATATTACAATAACACATTCAATAATTGAGCTTTGTGCAAGAATGTATGGCATGCAGTTTCATATTCATTGTTATCTGTGGACATAAACATTAGATTATGTTAGTAGGTACAATCAAGTAGCAAATGATTAGAATTTTGTCTTGACATTATCTTAATGAGCACTGTCTTCTGAGTCTTATAGAGTATGCATTGCAATGTGGAACTAGGGTAACCAATCTGTAGCTCCAAGTACCACTGTGGACAGAAAGATTGAGAAATTATGATAGACATTGTAAAATTAAGACATTAAAACTTCTTATAGTGAGCACTGTAGTGGGAATTCATGACTTCCAAATGTGTTCTGCACCACTTTCTGTGGATAAAAACATTAGAACATTATTATAGACATCTATAAAGAGTATATGATTGGAAAAGTGCTCAATATAAACAGCTGTATCCATTAATGAAGGTCTCTGTGAAGTATAGAAGAGAATACAAGCTTTATTGTTTCTCCTATTCCACTCAGCTGCTTCTCTTTTCCTCATAGTATTCTGGGGCTAATGGTGTTTAGGAAAACTACCAATTAGACCATTGTTTTGCTTCCTTCACTTATTCTTAAATAGTGCATATAAGTGATATCATTCTGTATTTATCCTTCTTGTTCTGACTTTCTTCAGTTATATTATCTTCAAGTTCCATCCATGTTGCTGTAAACTGCATGGTGGCTTCATTCCTTACAGCTATGTAGTATTCCATTGTATATATGTACTATATCTTCATGATCTACTCATCTGTTGTTGAGCATCTAAGTTGATTCCAAGGCTTAGTTATTGTACTGATTGCTGCAATGGATAGCATGGGGCAAAACATCAGTAGTGGTGCTGGGCCCCTGAAAGAAATTGGGAAAAGACCCAAGAAGACAGACCTGTTTGCTTTTGGTGAAAGGAATTACAATGTGAGGATCCCTATTCTTTCCCAGATACCAACCTGGTTGGCCCTGAAGAGTAGAAGAGTAGGAGATCAGGGATGGCACTGGGACCCAGAAGGAGGCTGAGAGAAGGTTCAGGAGGCAAAGGAGGGCCCATTTATGCTTGGTAGAGGGGATTGGGATCAATAGTTTAATATATGATAAGTGGAAATCAAATGTGTTGGGATTTGGAACAGAAGGAGATAAGAGGGCATACTGAACATACTGTGGATACAAACTGAACAACTTAAAATACTAATATATTATCAAATTTTTTATTTTCTTTGATTCTAAAGAAACAATGTAAGAAAAAATCCAACAATTTGATGCTCAAATCCACCTTTGGTTGTGAGGAACTATGGCTCTTACATTTGAGTGTTTCACAGTTTCTTAGACTTATAACAAATCTTTGAAGTAAACAAAAACTGAGATCCTGTGAGGACAGGACTTCTTTAACATTAAGAGATTAATTTTCACTGTCACAAAATAAAATCAACCTGCTGCTAATCAAAGCTCCAATTTCTATTTTCCAGGACATTTCACAGGAGGATTTCCCCACAATGAGGAAAAAGAAAAAAGGTAAGAGTTAATGGAAAAATCACTCGTGAGTCTCTTTGGGATTAAAATCAACAATGGAATTGTGCTGTGATGTGGAAGTTAGCAGGCTGTTTTAGAGATGTCTCCACAGAGGTTAAGGTAACTTTCCACAGAGGGAAAGTGCAACTTCAATCAAGTAATTAACTCCATCTCTATGCCTCTTTTATATAAACCAAACATGAACTCAGCATTATGCTGGTGATCAGGATTCAATTTTATAGGGCCTGTTTATACCAAGTATTTACCACTGTTTATCTGATTGTTATAGAAAAGACTTTTTAAATTTAATTTTAGTCTTGACTAAAATTTAGTCTTGACTCAGAAAGTGTGACTTTGTGCAAGGTTTTACCCCCATATTGTACCCATATATTCTGTGGTATCAAGTCATCAATCAAGTCCACAGCATTTTGGATAACCAAGTAAAAAAATGATAGATGTAAATTTATTTAGATGAGGTGATAAAAAGAATGCAATGTGTTTATAAGTACATAAAATTCCCAATGAGTTTATTTTGTGTTTAAACTTTCCTAACGCCTTACACCTGTATTCACTCAGTAACATATTATCCTTCCTTCCTGTCCTCTGAGCCCACCAACAATATAATTCCATAGCCTGTATGATGTAAAAATCAGACACTGACTTCCCAGAGTTCTAGAACCTAGAGTAAGATCCTGGTTGATTGGGAGCTGGTAAGAGCTTTTCTCTAAAGAGATAGTATGGTAAAAATATCCAAAGACAATTGGGACAGGAGGATCATTCCATGGTAGGATGCTTTCAACAAAGTGTGGAGAAGGGACGATTGTGACAGTGGTAGTTGGAAATGACCACTCTGGACAAGAATTAGGTA
>PVKC010025899.1:0-16310 GCA_004027635.1 Crocidura indochinensis | reverse complement strand
CACATACACAGGGATAACTCCTGACTCTGCACTCAAAGGACCATATGAGAAACTGTAGATCAAACCTGGGTGGGTTAGGTGCAGGTAAAAGTTAGAGCCCACTGTACTATGGCTCCATCCCCAGGGAAAAAAATACTGGGCATTTCCCATGGTACTGAGAGTGGTGCTAAGATACTTAAACCAGTATTATTGAATTCAATGTACTTTAACTTGGTGAGTACATTTCTAATTTGTATCATAAATGCCTTCATCTCGACTAGCCAGGTCATTTGAACAACTAGTAAAGCTAAATAAAGGTCTCAATGCAGCCTGCGTGTGGTGTGTACACAGCCACATTTATTTTAAAGGGTTAAATTTATTTTTTGGTTTTTGGGCCACACCCGGCAGTGCTCAGGGGTTACTCCTGGCTCCATGCTCAGAAATTGCTCCTGGCAAGCACGGGGGACCATATGGGACACCGGGATTTGAACCGATGACCTTTTCTGCATGAAAGGCAAACGCCTTACCTCCATGCTATCTCTCCGGGCCCTAAAAGGGTTAAATTTATTTAAAGGGATTAGGGATATGGCTTAGAGTGGTAGAGTACATGCCTAGCATGTGCAGGATCCTGAGTTCAATCCCTGTACCTCATGCTGAACTTCACTCCATCACTGGAATGGCCCCTACCTCTACTTGGTCATTGATGGTTGTTATCCTCATCAAAAGGGGACTTAACAAAGTTCGCTATAGTGGACTGATAATCCTGGTGAGCAAATGGCAGAAGGATCCATGTTTGTTTTTGTCCTTAGCCAAAACTATCTGAAACAGATTTGTCTTTTTATTTAGCTTATGAACAACTCATTTGAAAATTCTAATAACTGGATTTCTCTTTTTGGATCTAGGACCCTAGCTCAGAGATTTACTGATATGTGAAAAATTGTTATGTGAAGTGGCAGTCGAAATGATGTTTTCTTTCTGGTGATAAAGAGCAGCAGGTTATTTAATGTTAAGAGTCTATCTTACCATCATGCTCCTGTAATACAGTTTGCCCATACAATAAAACAGGCTGCCACCAAGTCCCCTTACTTTATTCCTCTCATCTTTTACATATTCATTTACTAATAAGGAAAAAGATGTGTCCATGTTGATTGGAGCTCTGGTAGCAATTGCACTGTAAAGTCAGCAAGCATATTAGTTGACATTTCTACCTGCTCCTTCCTGCTGTTTATTTAGCACAAGGAGTTATTTTGACATTGGCACTCATTGTAATGTACAGACTTGTACAATGTATGTGTAACAAATTTTTGTATTTCTTATACAAACTATTCATAGAATCACCTGCATTATGTATTTAGCAAACCATGTGGTAGTCATTCAATCCATGCCCAAAGAGACATCAAGTGGTAAATAAAAGCTCCATGATCAGTTCTGAAGTAGTGCCTTAATTTATCAGCACTCTAGGGAAAAAGCTCAACTCTCCAATCATTAATTATTCTAAAAAATGCCAAAACAAATGAAACAGGCCTTCTTGACTGCCATATTCTGGGAGAGCTACCACTACTAAACAGATGTATTAGTTTTTTTTTGTTTGTTTGATTTTTTTTGTGGGGGTGGGGGGCACACCCGACTGCACTCAGGGGTTACTCCTGGCTCTATGCTCAGAAATCACTCCTGGCAGGCTCAGGGGACCATATGGGATGCCGGGATTCGAACCACACCTTTCTGGAAGCAAGGCTTACCTCCAGGCTATCTCTCCAGCCCATGATGTATTAGTTTTAAGTGAGAGTTTCAAGTCTTAAGCAGGAATCTAGGTAATATTAAATCTAAAATAAAATATAAGTAAATTATAAAAAATATATAAAATGAGTATAAAGTAAAATTTAAAATCTGAGTAATAAAATTAAAATACTTGAGGGCCGGGCGGTGGCGCTGGAAGGTGAGGTGCCTGCCTTGCCTGCGCTAACCTAGGACGGACCGCGGTTCGATCCCCTGGTTCCCCATATGGTCCCCTGTGCCTGCCAGGTGCGACTTCTGAACGAATAGCCAGGAGTAACCCCTGAGCGTCACCAGGTGTGACACAAAAACAAAAACAAACAAACAAAAAAAACTAGAATGATTGATGCCAAGTACTTGAGATTTTATATTTTGATAAAAGTAATCCCAGGTGATCGCTTCCGCAGCACATATACTAAAATTGGAATGATACAGAGAAGATTAGCATGGCCCCTGCTCAAGGATGACATGCAAATTCGTGAAGCATTCCATAAAAAAAAGTACCGGTAATCGCAGGTGAGCAACAAAAGAACAGGAATTCTTTATTTTCTAACCAAAATTGTATATGTAGGACAAATGTCAGTTACAGTCATATCCTATATTTAAAGTGCCAAAATTTGTTTTAGATGTGGAAGTAATCTTTTTTGGGTTTTTAAGTCACACCCAGCAGTGCTCAGGGGTTACTCCTGGCTCTGCACCCAGAAATTGCTCTTGGAAGGCATGGGGAACCGAATGGGATGCCAGGATTTGAACCACCGTCAGTCCTGGGTTTGCTGTGTACAAAGCAAATGCCCTACCTCTGTCCTATCTCTCTGGCCCCAAACTAAAAAGTTTCTAAGTGCTTTTTGAATGTCTTGTTTTTTGAAATGGTGTACTTATTTTTGTTGTTGGCGGTGCTCAGGGGTTACTCCTGACTCTGCTCAGAAATCTCCCCTGGCAGCCTCGGGGGGCCATATGGGATGCCAGGAATGGAACCGGGGTCTCTCCTGTGTTGGCTGCATGCAAGCCAAACGCTGTACCACTGTGCTATCACTCCAGCCCCCCTCTTATTTATTTTTTATTAAGTAAAAACAGGTTTCAATTGGAGGTACTGAAGAATAGGAGGACTAAGACAAGAGAGGGGGATTGTAATGCGCTCAAGAGAAAGCACGGGCTTCAAAGGTGGAAAAAGACCTGGTACACAACCCAGAAAGAAAGTAGGAAAGTCTGTATCTCAAGAGGGAGCTGAGGGAGACATGTACTTGAGCACCATCTACCCAGGCAATACATGTGCGCCTCCTAGGCATTTTTTTTTAAAGTTATACTTATGGGCAGTAAGTACAAGAGAAAGATGCTCAAAATCAGTAGCCTTGGGAGACTACAAATGAAAGTCACAATGAGACTTCACATTGTACTCATTAAGAAACTACATTAAATACAAATCATAGGAATTTGGTAAGGAAATTAAGAAACTTGAGACAGATTAAGGTGTTTTTATTGCATGTGGCTGATCTTGGTTCAATCCCTGGCACCACATGTGATGTTCTGAGCACTACCAAAGAGGATTCCTGAGCATAGAGCCAGAAGGCTGGTTTACAAGTACACTTGGGTGTGGTCCAATCTCCTTCCCTGTTTTTTTTTTTTTTTAAAGGGAATAGAAACCCTCATTTATTGCTGTTGGAAATATCAAAGGTAGTCTCTGCCTTATGATATCTCCTTTGAGAATTTGAGAATATGCATTATTGTACAGAATATTTGATAGATTAAATTAAGTCTAGTTGATTTATAGTGATGTTTCAATCTAATTATTGTTTCACTCAGTTTATCATTGAGAGTATTAATATCACTAGATAGTATTGTTGAATTCTTCGTTTCTTCTATCAGGTTTTGTCTAAATTATTTTGGGGCTCTGCTTTTTAGATACATATATTTTTGTAATTGTTTTCTTCTTGAATCACATTGGCATTGTCCAAGCTTCCCTTTTCGTTTGCATGACTCGTTTTGTTAAAAATTGGACTTTCAAAATATCTGACTACTCAAATTCCTCTCGCGTTAAACATAGTCTATATGATTACTGAAGATTCTGCTCAGCTTATTATTGAATAGAAGATATTACCTCTTTTCTTTTTGGGGCCACACCTGATGTTGCTCACGGGTTACTCCTGACTGAGCTCAGGGGTCATTATTGGTGGTGCTGGAGGACTGTATGGGATGATGAGTATCGAATCCTGGTAGGTCACATGCAAAGTAAACGCCCTACCCACTGTGCTGTCACTCCAGGCCCTCCTGTTTCTTTTTTGGAGAGAGGAATTTGGGGGATTTTGAACACACCTGGCTATGCTCAGGCCTTTTCCTGGATCTGTGTTCAGAAATTACTCCTGGTAGGCTTGGAGGATCATATGGGATGCCTGGGATTGTTAGAGTAACCAGTTCTCATTCTAATGAGGATATTGCTTCTTTGTAAATGCTTGGCCCCTACCTCTACCTGTTCTTCACACAGGGGGATAGTTCTACTCTTCCGAATAAAGACCTTAGGTCAAAGAGACTTCCGGTTTCAGTCCACAGCTAGCCTGTCTACCTACTACTATCTTTGCCAGCTTGCAGACAGCTTTTTGTGAATGTTCCTGAACCTGTTTTATCTCCCTAACCTTGTGTAGATCATTTCCTGTGTCCACTGCATGCAGAACCGCATTCCCCCAAATGTCCCTGGGATTGGGACATGAGGTTTCCACTACAGGAGATCGAACCTGGTCTGCCGCGTGCAAGGCATATGCTCTACCTGCTGAAGTATTGCTCTAGTCCCCACCCATTCCTTTTATCTTCTCCCATTCCTTTTTGTTTGTTTGTTTTTGTTTTTGTTTTTGGATCACACCCAGGCACTAGGCTCAGAAATCGCTCCTGGCAGGCTTGGGGGACCATATGGGATGCCAGAATTCGAACCACCATCCTTCTGCATGCAAGGCAAATGCCCTACCTCCACGCTATCTCTCTGGTCCCCTCCCATTTCATTGTTATTGAAAGATCAATCATTCAAAAGTCTTTTTTATGATTAACTGATTTTTGGGGAGTTAGAGAGTTCAGGAGTTCAGCACTCTGATGATTGTCATGATTGCCATATCAATGCACCAATATTTATACAACATTGTATAAAGCAATAGTATTCTATTGTTAGGAAATAATTTAAAATGTTTTTGAGAGTACAAAATAACAGAGTAGCCAAAAACCTAAAATTATAATGCGATATCACATTAAAAACTTTACTGTGCTACTAGTTATTTCTTTATGAAGACTTCCTTTGGGTTCCATTAGTTCTCCTGGCTCTGTGTTCTCTCTAAATTTTCCTCTACTTTCCTATTTCCCCAGTTCCAAATCCCTTCTGAAGAAGCCAGGATTGAACTTTGAAACTCTATAATTTCATTATTTAGTAGAATAACTTAGTGATAGTTTTTATAACCTTTTCTATAATTTAGATAATTCAGTTATCTTTATCATAACCTTTCCACAGTTAAACTGGCATGGTTCTGTTTTAATTTAAAACAGACTGATCAAAGTGTTTTTCAAAATAACAAACCACATAACCAGAAGATGAGATCATTAAGCCAGTGTTCTAACAGGTAGATTTATTAATAAATAATATTTTTACTTAAAATTGTTTTGCTTGGTTTTCTGAGAAATAATCTGAAAACCTTAATCTCTACAATCTTCTGTTAAACATCTCGTTTCAATTTTGAATGTTTCATTTTACTATTTTTTAACCAGAAAATAAGTACTTTTATTTAATTAAAATAATATAATTTCATTCCACCTAAAAGTAGATCTTATTAGATTTTACATCAGGATTCATTTAACATATTGATTATGGCACTGTTATTATTAAAATTTAATATCCCGGGGCCCAGGAGATAGCATGGAGGTAAGGCGTTTGCCTTTCATGCAAAAGGTCATCGGTTCGTATCCCGGTGCCCCATATGGTCCCCCGTGCCTGCCAGGAGCAATTTCTGAGCATGGAGCCAGGAGTAACCCCTGAGCACTGCCAGGTGTGACCCAAAAACCAAAAAAACAAACAAACAAAAAATTTAATATCCCTTTCATGTTTAGTTTGTACTATTGATGTTAGAGGCATTCTAAGATATCTCAAATTTTTAATGTAACTAATGATGGAATCTCTCTGGTTACTATATCTTTCAATTGGTTCTAAAAATCACTGATTTTTATTATATTTTACATGCACACATAAAAATATTTTGCAGTTTATACTAAATTTAGTAAGCTATTGCTTACTAAATTAAGCACTTGGTGTTTGGGTCACATTCAGTGATGGTCAGGATGTATTCCTGGCTATACATATTGGAATCAGTCCTGGCAGGACTCAGGGGACCTTATGTGGTGTTGGGGATCAAGCTCACATCAGCCATATGTATGGAAAGAACTTAACCACTGTACTATCCTCAATCTTTTAAATTAGGTTTAACTATGGGTAGAATTGTTGCTTAGATTATTCTTGACCCTAGAGCCTAGAGAAGAGAAAAAAGAAGGAAAGGAATCAAGGCATAAAGGAAGATGAGAAGGGGAAAAAAGGGCTGAACAGGGTGATGGGATTTGGTTATATTGCTGATGTAGGAGGGGGGTATAACTATAAATTCAAAGCACACACTCAACAGCACTGAACACATGCAATCCAAGCTGCAACCAATGAACCAATGGGGTCCAAGTTCACTTTTTTGCAAGTGACTAACCACTTGTGCCAACACCACTTGTTGAAGAGGCTTTCCTTGCTCCATTTTGGGTTTCTTGCTCCTTTATCAAAGATTAGTTGATTGTATGTCTAGGGCACTTTGTTTGAATATTCAAGTCTATTCCACTGATCTGAGTATCAGTCTTTATTCCAACACCATGCTGTTGTAATAACTATTGCTTTGTACTACAATTTAAAATTGGGGAAAGTAATGCCTCCCATATTCCTTTCCCCAAGGATTGCTTTAGCTATTCATGGGTGTTTATTGTTCCAAATGAATTTCAGGAGTGTTGGATCCACTTCTTTAAAGAATGTCATGGGTATCATTAGAGGAATTGCATTAAATCTATACAATGCTTTGGGTAGTATTGCCATTTTAATAATATTAATCCTGCCAATCCATGAGCAGGGTATGTGTCTCCATTTCCTTGTGTCCTCTCTTATTTCTTAAAACAGGCTTTTGTAGTTTTCTTTGTATAGGTCCTTCACCTCTTTAGTTAAGTTGACTCCAAGATATTTGAGTTTGTGTGGCACTAATGTGAATGGGATTTTTTAATGTCCATTTCTTCTCTATCATTATTGATGTATAAAAGGCCATTGATTTATGTGTATTAATTTTAATTACTATATGAAGCTGTTGTTTCTAGAAGCTTTTTGGCAGTCTTTAGGGTTTTCTAAACATAGTATCATATCATCTGCAAACAGTGAGAGCTTGACTTCTTTCTTACCTATCTGGATGCACTTGATACTTTTTCTTGCCTAGTCACTATGGCATGTATTTCAAATACAATGTTGAATAGGAGTGGTGAGAGAGGGCATCTTTGTCTTGTACCAGATTTTAGAGGAAAGGTTTTTAATTTATCTCCATTGAGAATAATATTTGCTATTGGCTTTTGGTAGATGGCCTTGACTATATTGAGAAAAGTTTCTTTCATTCCCATATTGCTGAGGTTTTTATCAAGTATGGGTGCTGGACCTTATTGAATGCTTTCTCTGCATCTATTGATATGATCATAGGATTTTAATTTTTCTTTTTTTTTTTTAAATATGGAACGCTTCACGAATTTGCGTGTCATCTTTGCGCAGAGGCCATGCTAATCTTCTCTGTATCGTTCCAATTTTAGTATATGTGCTGCCGAAGCGAGCACAATTTTTCTTTTTGTTGATATGGTGTATTATGTTGATTAATTTATGGATGTTAAACCATCCTTGCATTCCTGGGATGAAACCTACTTGGTTGTGGTGAATGACCTTCTTAAATTTTATTTGCCAGAATTTTGTTGAGAATCTTTGCATCTGTATTCATCAGGGATATTGCTCTGTAATTTTCTTTTCTTTTCTTTTTTCGCAGCATCTCTGTCTGGTTTTGGCATCAAGGTAATGTTAGCTTCATAGAAACTACAAGTATTCCTGTTTCTTCAATTTTATGAAAAAGCCTAAAAAGGATTGGTAGAAGTTCCTCTTGAAAGGTCTGAAAGAATTCATTAGTGAATCCATCTGGGCGTAGGCTTTTGTTTTGGGAAGATTTTGATCACCATTTTAATTTCCTCATTTTTCATTTCAGATCCTCTTGATACTTATTTGTGTTCCGTTCAACTTGATCTATGCTTTCTTTGAGTTTTATGAACATCCTCCATATTTCTTCTCTAAACACCATATCTGAGAGACTAACCAGGTGGTTGGCCTTTGTTGGGTCATCAGAGTTGCCATCTTCATTCTCTATGACTGGTGTTGGCCTGTGTTGTTTCCCATTGTTACGCTTGCATTGTGGATTTTTTTTTAAGTGTTGTGGTGGTTTTCATTGGCTAGAAGATGCATGTGGCCGCCAAGCGAATTAGAGGGCTGCTCCTATGGCTCCACCATATGTGGAATGGGGGATGGCTCATCTCTGAAGAAGATGAACCCTCAGCAAAGTGTGGTGGATCAAAATCTTAGGCTGCAGGACAACAGAGAGAAGGCCCAATATTAGTTCTGTCCTTTTTTAACATTACCAATGCACCTGAGACAGTTTGGTGCCTAGCCCCCATTCTTTCATATTTGTGTTTTCCTCCTCCACTCAGCTTTTTTCCTTCCTGCTATTCTCTGGAGCCAAGAGTGTTCAAGACAACTCCCATTTAGATGATTGCATTTCTTCATACAGTTATTCTATATACCACATATAAGTGATATTATTCTGTATTTATCCTTCTCCTGACTTGCTTTATTTAGCAAAATATCTTCCAGGTTTTTTCAGAGAAATGAAGGAATAGAAGCTGGTAAGCAATAACACTCTGCTAAAAATGTACAATCTTATATCAAACAACAGTCTTATGCTTAGTTAGCCAGAGAGACACATCATCTGTGTATCTGAAGGTGCAAAATTCTTCTTATTGCAATTTAACCTTTTATTTTATTTTATTTTATTTTATTTTACTTGGATGTTTGGACCACACCTGGCAGTGCTCAAGGGTTATGCCTGGCTCTGTACTCAGGAATCATTTCTGGCAGGTTCAGAGACCACATGAGATGCTGAGGATAGAGCCTGAGTCATCCTCACTCAAGGCAAAAGCCCTCCTCGCTGTGCCCTATTTTATCTTATTTTACTTTTTTTTTTTTTAATTTTTAATCTTTGGTGGCACTCAGGGTTACTCCTGACACTGCACTCAGAAATCGCTCCTGGTTTGGGCATCCATATGGGATGCTCGGAGATTGAACACAGTCTGTCCTGGGTCAGCCGCGTGCAAGGCAAACGCCCTACCACTGAAGCCATCTCTCCTGACCCATTTTATTTTTAGTTTTGAGGCCACATCCAGAGATACTCAGGGCTTTCTCCTGCTCTGCACTCAGAGATTTTTCCTGACTAGTACCTGGAAGAATTTGTGGAGGCTGGAGTTCAAACCCAGGTAAGCCATGTGCAAGCCAGGTTTCCTCCCTACCTGCTATATTATCTCGTAAGAAGCACTGGTCTGCAAGTATAAAATTAGACAAATGTCTGACATCATTATACTACCCATGAAGAACTTGTTGGCTAGGTCCAGACTGCACAGCACAGGCAGAAGACCCAGGGCTTTGGCCAAAGGACTCATTGTTTAGGCCTAGCCGGTTTGCATCCCCTCACCTCCCCAACCCTCTTAAGGACTATATACGTACAGCGCTCTCAGGCCCAACATCTGGAGCTGGAGCAGGTGGTGAAGACCCGGCTGACCACACCTGCCTGGAGCTCCCCAGTGCAGAGATGGGCTTGCCCTTTTGAGTACTGAGCCTGTGTCAACATGCAGCTGCAGTAGCACCAGTAGCAATTGGTGCTTTGCTCAGATCCTCCATGCTGCTCTATTCCAGTCCTAGGCCCGCTTCCTCTACCGGATCCTGAAGGGGGTGGGTGGTGGGGAATCCGCTGAGCGTTGGATGGTCAAGTATGACAAGTCTGAACTTCATCTGGAGGGGTTTTCTTGGCTTCAGAAATACCGCCCTCCATGGGGACTGAGTGGGTCCTCTGGAGGGTCTGAGGCGTCCTCCTGTGCCCTCATGGGACTTGTATCTACCCACTACCACCACCAAACCCAGGTACAACGGAATGGGGGCAAGTGTGGAGGAAAGTGGTGCACAATTTGCGGTGTCTGCCAAGTTGCCTGTGGACACCCAGAAGATGAGGTGTCAGAAGGGCACCTTTGCTTCCAGGATAACTGGCAGAGCATCATCTCCCAGCTGTGTGCTTGAGAAACCCAGGGACGAACCCCTTTCCCAGCCATGTTGCCTCAGAATCAGGCAACTCTTGTTTTGTGGTACATTTGGTAGTGTTGGAGTGGGAGACTTGGTGTTGGACTATGTGTGATGTCGGGAGTGGAATCAGGGTCAACTGCATGCAAGGCAAAGGGACTCCAAGAGTCAACTTTTAAGCATTGTGAATTTGTCCTTTAGGACCCACACTAGCAGATGTTCAGTATTTTGGGGCCCTGTCCTGATGCAGGCAGAAGGAATTCTGTGGTCCTGAGGCTGAAATGCAGGGGATATAGGCTAAGCCTGTACTTTATTGTGGCCCCTTAAAAATAGCTACCAGGGTGAAATGATGACTAGGAAATCTAATAGGATAAAATATTATTGTTGTTGTTGTTGTTGTTATTATTATTATTATTTGGGTTTGGGCAATACTCGGTAGTGCTCAGGACTGACTCTTAACTTTGTGCTCAGGGGCCACTCCTGGAGGGCTGGGGAGAACAGGTTATGTGTGATATCCTGAATGGAACCCATCTGCTCTGTGTAATGCCAGTGCACTACCTGCTACATTAGCTCTCTCTCCTTTAGAATGAATGAATTATTTATGTGGTGGAACCAACTCAGGATCTCAGACACAAAAGATAAATGCCCTCTCACTGAGCTGGTCCATAGTTCCATTTAGCAGAGAATTATATGTAGAGACCAAAACCTGGGTGTTGGATGTGTCCATTGCTGCTTTGATGCTCCTCAAAATATGCATTGAAGACAATTTCTAGCCTTTTGTTGAGACAAACAGCTTAAAGGAAAAGATTTTAAACTTAATCTCTAAAAAATAGGTAACAGTTTCACAAATGAAAAAATTTTTAAAATTTTAGGGATGTTTTCTCCATATATGATTACATATTGTTATCAATTAAGTATTTGAAAAAGGAAAATTTTGATATTATTAGGATAGAAAAAGAAAATAATTTGTTTTGTGATTTCTTTGAATTTATGTAGGGGGAAGTATGGTTTATTCTTCATCTCACATTTTAAAAGTTTGATGTAATTGGATCTTTGGGACATTATCCCTGAAGAATCTGAAGTTTTAAACCTCTGTATATTATAGTGGATGAACTTTAAATTGTTCAGGGACAACAAGTATTCCCCCAAAACAAGAGCTTTTAAATTTATGTAGTATTTATGTTGTTAGCCTTTAGCAATTTTAGATATGGAGATAGCAGTCAATACTTATGAAGAAATAAACTGAACTATTAATGAACATTTTGAGCATTGATATATTATACATAGCTAATTTTCTTAAGTACATTATGTGCAATTTTTAAAATTTGGAGTTGGAGTTTTAGTTTGGAGTTGTCAGGGAATCCAGGTGGGAGGATCATTTTTTTCTTGGCTACTATTTTAAAACAGTAGAAAATAACACTCTCAGTTGGACTGAGTTTTTAATTCTCAAAAATTGTATAATGTTTCTTAAAATAGCTTTAAAATGATTTTGCTTTAAAATAATCTTTTACAGTAATATAATGTTTTTGTACAACACTTGAATGTAAAATATTGCAGAGAAATCCTTGAGAAATAGCATTTTAATTACCAAATGATAAAGAAGTTACAATAATAACATGAAAGTGGAATTCTTAAGAAGGAAAGCAAAAACTCTGTATGTTTAAATATTTTACAGAGAAGTAGCTATGTAACAAATATTTCTAAAATATATTTTTACTCAGCCTATTTGATAGATCTTCATGTCAGGTGTTTAAAAACTAAACAAAATGAAGCAGATAGGACTTGGAGTAAGTATGAAATGTACTAAAGAAATCAAAGATAATGTAATGATAATAAAATTATTAGAATAGCTAGCATTGTATTCCTATTAATTTTCCCCATTGTTGTTATTTTTATCACCACTAACTATGCCTTTTTAATGTGGAGAATTGGGAGATACATGGTGATATTGACATAAATTAGTAATCTGGGAAAAGAAGCTAAGGAGTTTGAGAAAGTGAAGCATTAAATATTTAAACAAAAGCTAGAAAACTTAGGAATTAATCTATGAAAAAAGAGCAAATATTAGGTTGACAGTTAGTGAAGGGAATTTTAAATAATTAGTATACTTGTAATAGGAAAGAACCAGTGGGGAAAGCAAATTTAAAAAATGTTTAAAGGACATAGGTAAGTGAAATGAAAAATTGAAATAAGACCTTAAGTTGTGGAGCTTTTATTGTTTCTTGGGGATACAATTCTCACCGATAGTGCCTGTCTTGGTAATAGTTGGCTTGCCTGACCCAACAACAGTTCAGTGCTTGGATCTAGCTATGTAGCTCTCCTGCTTGGAGCTGGGCACCAACAGGAACAGACCTGGTAGTTCCTAGAGGGCCACGGGATGCAGGGGATAGAACTCTGGGCCCTGAGCATCCAAGGCCCTGTCCACAGAACTATTCCCCACACTAAAACTATATTTTTATAAGTTCCAAACTTTTATAAATTCTTAACTTTTGTCACATAACTTCATAATATTTTCAAATATAATTTTAGGTAAAAAGGAGTTTGATGTCTGAAATGTCTACATCCTTATGGACTCTGAAAGTATTGTTTGCTTATGACTTTTAGAACTCTTTGCTTTCCAAAGTATGAGATCTCAGTAGTGAATGAAATTGTATAATGAATGTTTTGTCCTCAATAATTTGTTGAATGGTTGTTTTAATTTTTTATTATTTAGTACTTTAAGTATCTACTAAAACTTTTATTTGACAAGCATAGACTTATTGACTATGATTCAACTATGAAATACACTTATTTTCAGATTTTTCTTTTTCTAATTATTTTATTTAAATACCATAGTTTACAAGGTTATTTATAATACAGTTGAGTTTTTTTTTCAAAGTCACAAAGTTGTTGATGATTGAGTTTCAGTCATATAATGTACAACACCCTTCACCAGTGCATTTTTCCCACCACCAATGTCCTCAGTTTTCCTCCCTCCCTCCCTCCCTGCTGCTGTTCCCTCTGCCTGCCTCTATTGTAGATGTTTTCTCTTTAACATTCTTATCAGAGAGGCTTAATAGGTGGCTGGTACTAGTTGGGTCTTCAGAACTACCATATTCATGCACTAAGAGCAGGAAGGGGGTATTTTTAGATTAATTTTTTCTATATTTTGTAGTAGAATAAACCAACTTTTACAACTGCAGATCAAGTTTATTGCCTTCCTTAGACTAATAAATAATACATTATCCTGAATATCTTAATGTTTATAAATGTTATCCTTAATGTTTATAAGAATGAAAATAAGTTTGAACATGTCTTTCTGACTAAAGGAACACTATACTTTCTATGCTTCTAGATGAAATGAAGAGAATCATACTAGAATATCTAGAGGGAAAGAAAGGAGATGCAAGGAGAAAATCTTACAACGTGGAGCCTTTTTATCCTGGAAGGTTTTTCTAAATATCCAAACTTAGAGATTGTACTCTTTGCCTTTAGCCTTGTATTCTATCTGACAACCCTCTTGGGCAATAGCACTCTTATTTTAATCACTATTCTGAATTCACATCTTAAAACCCCCATGTACCTGTTCCTTGGGAATCTGTCTTTCATGGATATTTGTTATACATCTGCTTCTATTCCCACTTTGCTGGTGAACCTGCTCTCCTCACAGAAAACCATTGCTTTTTCCGGGTGTGCTGTGCAAATGTATTTGTCCCTTGCCATGGGCTCCACAGAATGTGTCCTTCTGGCTGTGATGGCATATGATCGTTATGTGGCCATCTGCAACCCACTGAGATACCCCATCATCATGAACAGGCAAGTCTGTGTTCAGATGGCTTCTGTCTCCTGGGTGACAGGCTGCCTGACTGCTGTGCTGGAGACTAGTTTTGCTTTGCAGATGCCCCTCTGTGGGAATCTGATTGATCACTTCACATGTGAGATTCTGGCAGTGCTGAAGCTAGCTTGTGCAAGTTCACTGCTCATGGACATGATCATGCTCGTGATCAGCGTGCTTCTTCTGCCACTTCCAATGCTCTTGATTTGCATCTCTTATGCTTTTATTCTTTCGACTATTCTGAGAATCAATTCAGCAGAGGGAAGGAACAAAGCCTTTTCTACATGTGCTGCCCATTTGACTGTGGTGATTTTGTATTTTGGGGCTGCCCTCTCCATGTACTTAAAGCCTTCAACATCAAATTCACAAGAAATAGATAAAATAATCTCATTGCTTTATGGAGTACTTACCCCTATGCTGAACCCCATAATTTACAGCTTAAGAAATAAAGAAGTCAAAGAAGCTGTGAAAAAGCTATTGGGCAAAATATCAGTTCATAAAATCCATGAAAATCACTGACTCTGTGCCTGTATTTTCACTGTGGATGTTCTCCTGGCAAAACTCAGTAGAGAAATTCCAGGCAGAATGCTCACCTTAGGACTCACTATGTTAACTCTGTAGAAAAAGAGTGTAGCTAGAGTGATTCCTGTTGGTAAAATTAAATTTTGTTTTGCATTTATTAATATTTGTCTGTGTGTCATGAATATGAGCACTTTTGGGCTCTAGAATCTTAAAATATTTTTCTATGGGGGGAATATTTTTTCTAGAAGAAAACTCATATAAATTTAATCAGTATGTTTGTAACAGATGAAATTTAAATATGCTTTTACCTTAAAAATTTTCTAGAATGAGGTAGGAGCATAAGAATAAAGACTCAAATCATGGAGATTGACCTCAATTATGCAGGGATGAGAATAGAATCATAAAAGTGGAAAGACTTCCTCAACATCACACAGCAGAAATGGGATTGTCTCCTTCTTTTGCACTTGTCAGAATTTGCTCTGCCAGTCCTGGTTGTTTTTACCATATTTATTCGATTATAACGCCCGCCTATGTATTACACGCACCCCTAATTTTCGATTAAAAATCGGTATAAAATTTTGTTTCACACCAAGCATTGTAATTGACAAAAAAAATTGTTGAACATGTGCAGCCATGATAAAAATAATTTATTGACAATGTAAACTGGTATAAACACAATACCGAAATAAAATTACCGGTAACAATATTTATTTAAAATGCTTCGACGTCTGATTCATCATCAGATACACTAAAGAGTTGCTCCCATTCTACTCGAGTTAATTTTTCATCAGTGTCCCAGTTTGCAGGAACATCTGTTCTGCTGTGGATGTCCTGCATCGCAGCAATTCTCGTGGGTCGTAGCACTACACTATAGGAAAGTGGGAGCACGAGTGGCCAAATATGAAATATGAAATAAATGAAACCACACAGAGAATGTGGGTTCAACACATTTCTGGCTGGAGTGCGACAAGTTTAATTTTTGAGCAGGGAGATTTATAGGGGTAAAATTAGCCACAGGTAAAGAGTAATTGTAATCACAAAGCCTAATACAACAGTAATAATACCTAAGCTATGAGTGTGAATATAAAAATTCTAAGTTACAAGAGAGAAAGTCACAGCTCAAGGTAACCCTTAGCAAGCTTGCTTTAAATGCAAAATCAGGATTAGGAGAAAATAGGAAATATCTAGAAACTTGGTCTTTCTTGGCTGAACTGTATTGTTTTAGAGGTTAAATGAAGGGAAGTACCAAATCCCCAAAAATGAGCTTCCCTATTTCTAAAGGAGGGTCAAAAGTCAAAATCTGTATTTTGGTTATGCCCTTAATTACCAGAAACTGCAGCTGCAAAAGACATATTTGAAAAGGAGAGAAAAATTGTCTTTGCTTTTAGGCCTGACTATATCCAGATAAAGGGTTTCTCAAATAAACTTTGGTGCTGGAATTTCTGAGCCAAATTATTTGATAGAGGTCAATATTTTGCATGATATAAACAAATAGTCAGATATTGGCTGAAAATGTAATGTCAGGCGTCTCTTTGGAAATTCCTCAACCATCCACGCTGGGGAAAAAGGCGTCCACAGTGGGCCTTTTGAGGAACCCCATGGGGGTTAAATTAGTTCTACCCACCAGGAAAATCTGAGGATACATCTGGTGGGTTGAGCCACCCTAAAAGCTTAGGCATGCCCTGGCATTGTTTCTCCTGTTTCTTCACTTTCTTCTGAGTCGAATTCCACAGCAGATCATCTTCTATGCCGTCCATTTGATTGCTGATGCCTGTCTTCCAAAAACTCTTTTTTTTTTTTTTTTTTTTTTTT